>CAKNYM010044632.1:22897-38432 GCA_932195095.1 Andricus curvator | reverse complement strand
ATAGAACCGAAGGGCCTATGACAAAGCCACCGAACGCGTCCTCGGGTCGCGGATAGAGGGTCCCTGTACCAAGGGTTCCTGCTGAAGATGGTTACAATAATTAAAAGAGCAGTCGCCGACAATTGTCCAGAGAGGGTCCCGAAGGAATAACCCCTAAGCGAAGGCGTAATAACCATGCCGAAAGCTGAATGGCACCTGGGTGAGGTGTTTCAAACGGTGACTCTGGGATACCGAGCGACCTCTCAGAGTATCAGCCTTATCCTTGCACGCGGGGCTCTACAAGGATGGACGAACCCTTTTCCCTAGCTGCTCGTGGGAACAGCAATGCCAATACCAAACATAGTTGTAGGAAGTGCGGTTCAAAACAATCGAACGCGCAGGGCTCCCGACAATGGGTCGGACAACAGTGCTGACTACCCTAGAGTTGGGGGAGCCAATCAAGACGGAAGCAATGCGATTTTCCGGCAGAATCTCATTACTTTGGAGTGGACGGATCAACTCAGGGACGACCTGTTCGTGTGCTATGATACCAGTATGGCCCCTGAACGAAAAGGTTACATGACCTCTGGACTATCAATTGTGGTGTGTACAATTCCATGGACGAAGGACGAGCTCAGATCCCTTGATTTTGGGTCTCGGAAGGTTACGCACATGAACAAAAGCATGCACCTTAAGTCTCCTGTTCCACGACTTTACATCTCACGCCGTCAAGGTGGTCGCGGAATACTGAATCTTGAATGTCTTCACAACAGGATTATTCTAGGTACAGCACATATGGTCGCAAATGGACAAGACCCTCTTTTGAAAATGGTCAGGAAACACGAAGAAGTGGGCAAAGGGCCGTTTATGTACAAAGCAGTGGAGGAGGCTGCTGACACACTCGGCCTTGACTTCAATAACAGGGGTGAGCAAAATGCATCCAATATTATCCATCTTGAATACTCACTCCTGAAGGGCCGGATTAAGAAAGCACAGGAGAAAAACTTCCGCGAACAGCTCCTCGACAAGGGGATGCACGGCATTTTCCACAGAAATGTGGAAGATCAGTCGATGTCGTATGAGCTGACGCTTGCTTTCCTTAGATCACCCGGATTGAAGTCGGGCACGGAGGGCTTCATTTTGGCATGTCAAGACGGTGTCATTTCCACTCTAGCATACCGTCGCCACATTTTGAGCCAAGGCATTCCCGATGATAGCTGCAGAGCGTGTCATGAACACCCCGAGCATCTAGGACACATGCTATCTAGTTGTCCAACTCATGCGGGAACGACCTACATCCAAAGGCACAATGCGGCACTAAAAGTGCTTTATCACCATCTCTGTCACTCTTACGGCATGTATATACTGGAACTTCATATTCTCGACAATTTTTTCTGTTGCGCATTCGAGGCCTGACATAGTTCTCCTTGACTTCGAGAAACGAACCATGTTCGATATCGAATGTTCGGCACCAGCTGACAAAAACGTCACAGCCAAGGAGAAAGAAAAGAAAGAGGGGTATAAAGACCTTATAAGGGAGTTGCGACGGTTATACCCGGAATATTCTGTTAAGGTAATCGTCTTGATCATCGGCGCTCTTGGAGGTGCCATGGTTTCACTGGTTAATAGCCTAAAAAGCAGCCCTGCGTGTCAACAAAATGCTGAGACACTTGCGGGGAAAATGCAGAAGGCAGTCGTCCTTGGGTCGCTCCGTGTCCTCAGAGTGTACAAGACTTTTGCCGGATCATGGTATTGAATTCGTCGCAGACTGTAACTACCTATCTCACGGTCGTGAGACGTGCTTACAGCTGAAATTTTACCGCGATTTCACTGGAAGCGGGTGCAATTCTGCAGATTAGCACCCGCTGCCGGCGATATCCTGCGGTTGTCCTTATGACAAACTTTTTACTATATATATATATATATATATATATATGATCCGGGATAGCACACAAATTTCCCTGGACATTCCTTGAAAATTCCAATGGATGGTTCGGAGAATTCCGAAAATTGTTCCATGGGGGTTCCCGGTAGTGGGTATATGTCCGCGTATCCAGGAAGGTCTCCAAGGAAGGTTCGGGGAATGTGCGGGAAAATGTTCGCTTTATATTAATTTAATTAACTTAATGAATTGAATTCCTCACAAACATTCCCCGAACCTTCCTGGATACGCGAATATTTACCTACTTCCGCGTACCTTCCTGGAACATTTTTCGGAATGCTCCAAACCTTCCATTGGAATGTTTCAGGAAAGTTCAGGAAAACTTTTTTGCTATTCGGGATGGTATATATAATAATGATATAAATAATTATTACAAAGGCTCTTTATATTTTTTATATTGGCGAATTATTAACTAAAATGTATAATTAAAATGTGATTTTTGTTTCCAGAGAAAAAGTATTTATTTATTGTTCATAAATGAGCAAAAAAATAAAAAATAAATGCCAACAGCCATACCACGCTGAAAAAACCAGTTCTCGTCAGATCACTGAAGTTAAGCAGCGTTGGGCGCGGTTAGTACTTGGATGGGTGACCATTCGAGAAAACTGAGTGCTGTTGGCACATCGTGGGTGTAGTGAGCCCACACTTGTAGTTATTTACTACAAGAAACTTTCCACCTAGAAACACTACCCGAATCGGGTAGTGTCACGCCTACCCTGAAAGGGAAATGGCTTAATGGTATACTTCATAAAAAGATGAATAAAACAAAAAAGTAGAGAAGGTTATTATTTTTCGATTTTATTTACTCGTTTCATAATACGGACATAACACATGAGATACCTGAGACATGACTCTAAAACTCTGTCTCATAATATGGACACGGTGGTTCCTCCCATTTTTCCTTGAAATAATTTTGTTGAAATATTATTTGCACGAAATCACTTCGGCTATTCCTTTGGAAAGGATACAAATTTCGAGCAATGTACAAATTTTCAATATTTGAACTAATATTTATTTTTAAAAATTAAATATATCTAGCTTCTGTTATTAAGATCTGTCTCATAATGCGGCCGGTTACCTTAGGGTAGGGCGGGGTTAAAAGTGCCAAAATTTACTTTTCATAACACTGTGTCCAAACAAAATTAGGTATTGCCTTGGTTTTTGTCTTAAAATATATGTAAGTCATTGAAGTTCCAAATTATAAGCATAATAAATTTTTATGTATTCCATCTATTATGTTATATATATTTTTCTAAACGCTGTCTGATGGTACTTCTTGCTCCACACGTGGGGCGAAAAGTTCATAGCGGTGGGGTAAAAAGTACTAACCTAAATAAAACAAAATATTTTATTTTTAATTGCACAGAAAGAACTCACAGTGCATAGGAACAAAATAATATAAGTGTTTAAACAACTTATATGCTTAGAGACATATTCATCGTCACTTTTGCAATTAATACAGACGAAAATTTTTGATTGCCAGTTCACAACACACATTTCATGAGCTCAGTTTTTGCATATGTGACACTGGATCCATTGCTCGCCTGGGATGCTTTCAGAATAAGCTTCAGAACAGGCAGACGATAAAAAAATTTTTTTCGACAGCTGTTGATTGTGAAATAGCCTAATGCCATACAAACTATGGGATAGAAAGTGCCACTTGGCACTTTTTACCCCAACACATTCCCATTATTCACAATCAACATTTCTGAAAAAACAAAAAATATTTTGAACAGTAGGCTATCTGCACTGTAAGAATAAATAATTACGCATCAAATGCTTTTAACGGCTGCCAACGACTATTGGGAATTTATGGTGATTCGACTGATCGCCGAAAAATGTCAGGTTGAGCAACAAATTATTTGTTTTTGTGTTATCGTATATGGCACTTTTTCCCTGTGGCACTTTTGACCTCGCTCTACCTACTTAAATTTTCAACTAGACAGATGAATTTTTGAACAAAGAATATTAAGTTCTTAGCAAAAAAGATTAATCGTTAACAAAATACACAATTATGAACCGAATATTTGAATTTCTAAAGGAATTTTCAACCTTATAGTTCAATTTTCAACAAAAGAAATGAACTTTTAACATAAAAGATGAATGAGTCACCAAGAAGATATTCAACAACAAAATACGAATTTTCAACTAAATACCGGAATTTTCAATCAAATAGTTGAATCACCAACTGCAGAAAATACATTTTCAATCAAACATGGGAAAGTAAAATTTTCTTTAAAAAAATGTATCAACAAAAAATTTTTTTCCAACAAAATAGATGTGAATTTTTAACAAAATAGTTGAACTTAACTTAACTCTTTTTATAGACATAAGTATGGTACGAATAGAAACAGGTAAGAGAGTGAAGATTATGAGTCTTCATCTTCAGTCTTCAATCTTATAATATTGTAGTTCCGCTAATTGATTACACCTTGATGTGTAAACATCTTAGACCCCATATGGAGGGTAAAGCCAAAGTCGTAGTTTATGATGCATCCACTGAATTTTTCACTTCGCCGAGAATGAAGATAAACAAGATTGTTTATCGAAGTTCGAAGGAAAGATGATTTTTTCTTCTCTGTTCTATATCTTTTCAGTATCAGCAGGAATCGCAAGCTGAAATTTAGAAAGATATGAAATTCTTTCCAGAAAGGTAACTTTTTATCTGAACGATCGAAAATCAAATGGTAGCCCTAAACACAGAAGGGAATGTATCAGACGACAGAAACTGTTTGTGGAGTGATCGAGTTAAAACGGAAGAATGGAGGGTGGTAAAAGATCTATAGATTACGAGGTCGATAACCGAAGGAAGAAAGGGAATTGGGGAGTGTGAGAACTCGGAAACGAGCAGCATAAGAGCGAGGGCCAGACAGTGGCCCGGTTATAAATGAGGAAAGCAATTTCCAAGTTGTAGACTTGACGAGCCAGAGCTGGAGCTGGAGCCAGAGGCCCGGCCTGGTGACTGCAGGTGCCACGGGTTACTCTTAGACTAGTACTTCCGGAATAGGCACGAAGAAGGTAGATGGTTGAAGGTAAGGGGGTAACTAGAGACGAGGTGGGCAATATGGCGAGGATTAATGGCCTTAGTTACAGTCGACGTGACTATGTGACTATATGTTCCTTGTATGCCCTTCTCTATTCCTCTCAAGCTCACCTACTTTCATTTTCTCTCCTTCTCTAGATCTGCCTGAAATACTTTTGAGATATTTTTCAATGTTTGTTACAATAGGAAAATTCGTGATCCCTTATCATTTCGTGTTGGAAATTATTGTTAGAAACTCATATAACATCACGCTGAAGCTGTGGTACATCATATCTCAAATCTGCACAACCTATTAGCATTAGGAGGAATTAGAACTGTGAACATTAAAAATAAAAATAATAAAGTAAATGAAAAAGATAAGCATAGGCAATAAGATTCCAAATAAAGTCGCCCTAAAGTAGGGGGAGTAGGGTAAAACGGGGTGGCGGGTAGAACGGGGTACTTCTTGATTTTTTGGGAAGACTTGCTGCTATCCACATTATGCTATAATAACTTGTTGCCTGTGTCGGTGAGATGAAATCTCAAAGAAAGTCGTATGCAATTGAGTGTTAAATCGCAGTGTAGAGCACGCAATAGATTTTTGCGCTCGGCAGGTTGATATTTCTGCCTCAAACATCGTCCTGGGATTGATTGATCGTCGCAATCAGCAAAAAAGTGAGTATTACACAAGGATCTGTATTATATTACATGAAAATTAAGTAATCACAAGCTCAGTTATGTTATCTTGTTGGTGAATTATTCGCTATTAAGTCAAAAAAGGTCCTAGTCGGGTAAACCGTGGTACCTGCGCGTCGGGTAAAACGGGGTATCCGGTGGCTCTATCTTACTCGTGATTTAACTCAACATTGTAAGTGATTATTATACTGTCTATATAAATTCAAGCCAGATCTCAGTTTGCACACTCGTGGTTTAAGAACAGTGTCGGGGGTTACCTGCAAGAACCCTTGTGGCTAAATCGGAGCGATTGAAACGTAAACGACAAGAAGAAGACGAAAAGAAAGTAGAAGAAAAAAAACAAGAAAAAGGCAACAAAAAGAAAAGTAAAGTTACCAGGAAAATGTTTTTGTTGACGTACGACGTGGAAAATGTAAAATTTTCTGGAAATAGTACAAGTTGCCAACTAAAAATCAATATAATAGAATCAAAAAGCGACTCAAATATTTCTCGGCATTGCTAGTCTAGGTGGAAATGTCAGCCGTCAGGAAGGTTAGCATATACAGGACTGCAACTGCACACGAGTTTTTGGAGAAAATATTCTAAAGGTAAAGGTAAGTGATAAAGGTATGAATAGTAATATTTCTGAAGTGTAAAAACTATTTTCTCAGTCATGTCCCGATCTTTTCTGTAGTGACGATCTTTTAGTGTCACGAAATACAAGAAACTTTCCGAAATTTGAGGTTACTAATTTGAGGTGCCACTAACTTGAAATTTAGGATATTTTATTTTATTTCGTGAAACTGAAAGGTCGTCAATCGACAAAAGAATTGAACGTGGCTGAGAAAATGCATTCTACACTTGAAAAATATTACTATTTGTACATTTATGACTTTTACGTTTAGAATATTTTCTCGAAAAAGTCTGCATTCCCATGACGTCATCATAAAATACTCAATTTAACCCAACGTGTACAGGGACCATGGTGGGAGTTGACGGAACTGCGCAATTTGAAATTGCCGTGTACTGGGGACTTGAAATAAAGGAGACTTCACTGTATAACTCATTCTAAAAAACCAATTAACGGATTTTTTTTTGCTTCTAAAAGATTGTTTAGGGCAAAAAGTAAGGGTACCCCGTTTTACCCTACTCTCCCCTACCTGGTATAAGAGCCATCTGAACTAAGTAACATGTTCTTTCGAAAATGTTGTACAAACATTTTCAATCATTTTCAGGGTTTTGTAGTCCTGGGTAGAAACCCTTACAGTTTCGGTCCGGTGTCCGTCCATCCGTTCGTAATACTTTTTACCCGGGGGGAGAAGTAAGGGGTGGGAAGGGGAGGTGAGGAAGTAGTGTGTGGGGGATGTAGAGGAAGTAGGGGATGGAAATTAGGAGAAGAAATTTGAGCAGGGGAAGGTAAAGTTAAAGGAGAAAAGGTTAGTAGGAGAGTGAGGTGGGAAGTAGTTGATAAGATAGGATACGATTGGATCAGGTAGAACAGAATAAGATAGAAGAGGAGATGAGAAAGGGGGTGATGAGGGTGACTGGGGTAGGGGGAGACATGTACGACTTACTTAGGTAGTGGGGCGGAGGGGTGGGAAGTGAGGGAGGGATGATAAGATAAGACATGTTTGGATCAGATAGGTCATGATAGGACAGGATAGGATAGGACATTTGGCAAAACTTTCATTATGTTACGAACCGAGTTGTTACCGATAGGAAAAACAACTTGACGGACAGACTTTTAGGCATAATTAAGCACCTTCAGAATTGAAATATTTATCCCTTTTCATAATTTTCAGATTCCTCCATTTAATACAAATAATTCCTACAAACAAAAATCACGAACAAAATTATTTTTTCATAAATTCATCAATTTTTGTGTGCAAATTTGTATCTGGGGATACGTTACCGAGTGTCAATTTTAGCTAAAGACTACTTTGATGTAAGTACTTTGTCGTCATATTATTTTTGAAAATCTATTAAATCATGGGAATGGGTAAAGCGGCGGGGACCTAAATTTCACAACTTTTAGGCAACGACCTAGATATTGAATTATACATATTTCATTAATTTATATGTTTATTATATTTATCTCGTTTATTTACATGTGTTTATATTATTTTAGAAATAACTGATGAATTTCCCTAACTTCGGAAGTTGCGATATCGCAAAAACTGACACCTATATCGAGTGTGACAGATTCGTGGTGACAAACACGACAGAAAGCACGAGTTGGCGGTTAATTTCCCGCGCTTAATTCGCGCGAAAGCTAGATGCTATCTGGCTCAGCACTTTTGGGCTTCGCTTTTCAGACCTTATGCCTCCAGAATCACTCGTTATTCGGGATTTACGCAATCTGCAGTCGCACCAAGAGCTAGATTTCAGATTTGGACAGCAATTAGAGTTGCCTGACAACTCTAGGAAATAGGAAGAGAGGAGGTTAAAAAGGAAAATACAGCCGTCAAGAAACATCGTTACCATCGCATCGCGTAGGCTCTATGGCACTCTATGGGAAGCCACAGCCAAGTTCAGGAATACCTATACTGCCTCCATTGCTTGAACGCCTTAACGGCAACGTTTGCGATAGAAATCGTGCTACGACCTCTTTATCGAGCCGCTGTCGATCTTATCGTAAAGTTATACTTACGAGATTTCGCCTGTCGAGTGATTTTCGAAAAAGACGTTTCTCATGTAAGATCTAATAGGCATTTATCCGAGAACTGTTTCTTAATTGCATCATGAACTGGAGTAAATTAAATACTAAAAAAGCACTTTCAAACCTAAACGAAGTAGAAGAAAGAAATGTTATCAAGTAAAATGTGAAATGTAAATATTTGAAGGAAATTGTTGATTAATGAAATGGGCCATGTCAATTTTTAATTGCGTATATCATAAACATTTGTTCTAAATTTTCGAGGTTTTGTTAGGTTCCTGGAAAAAGAAATTTCATTTTTTCAAATTCGTCAATCTTAAGATATGCCCTGACTGGCTTTAAACTTAAGATGGGATTGTAAGAGGTGAAAACACTCTTACGAGCTGAAAAGTGAAGGTATTTTTAAAAATTGAGAAAAAGTAATAATTGTATCTTTTTGAAATTTTTATCATAGTTCATTGACCTAAATACAACTTAAAAAATCATTTTTAAATTATTTCAGCCGCCTCTCCCCCACCTCTTTAGAAGTTGGCAATGCAAAAAAAAAATGCTCAAAGCTGGTTGACAGGTTTGGGCCTGTACTGTGCATCTGAAATCATAAAATGAGGAAGATATATAATCTGTTTATCAGTCGCTATGGCATGGCGTAGGATTTTTTTATAAATCTCCCTTCAGTTTCTTACCATGTTTAAAGGCCTTAAAAAATTTAATATTTTTAATATTTGTTTGAATCGCCATTTTGTTATTTTTTTGTATACAATTATTTTACTACATCGTACCATTACAAAAAAAATAGGAAAAGCTCAGCTTTCAGTTTTTATTCAATTTTAATTAACAATATCTCTTTTTATTTCTTCAACGATTCTTTACAATTCTATTCCTTTTATTTTAATTGAATATTCTTCAAGAATCTTGTTAATTCAAAAAATGAGTTACTAAGTATAAGTGTACGTATGAATCCTAAATCAAATAATTTCCATTAAAACGTAACAAATAGAATTGTGAAGAATCATTAAGGAAATAAAATTTGCTCTTGTAATTAAAATGTTATGAAAATTACGAATTTACTTTAATGATTATTCTAGAATTCGATAATATTTGTCAAATTGTCACATAACCACAACTAATGATGTCGAACTTCAAAATAACATTTGTAAGTCATTAACAATGTTTAGGTAATTAACTTTTAAATCTTTTGAAATCTTCGAAATGTTCCTGAAATCTTTGAAATATTGCAGAAATCTTTGTTAAATCTTTCGTAATGCTTGAAATCTTTGTGAAATCTTTGAAATCCTCTAAAACTTTTAAAATCTTCTAAGATCTTTTGGATTTTTTCGAAATCTTGAAAATATTTGTGGAATCTTTGTGAAACCTTTTGAAATCTTCTAATATCTTTTAAAACCTTTTGAAATCTTTGAAATCTTTCTGCAATCTTTATGAAATCTTTGAAAAAATTTTAATCTTTGTGAAATCTTTTTCAATCTTTGTGAAATCTTTTTAAATCTTCTAAAATATTTTGAAACCTTTTTAAATATTTTAAATCTGATGTACACGTCTTTGTGAAATATTTTCAATCCTTTTGAAATATTTAAAATACTGAAAATCTTTGTGAAATCTTCTGAAATATTTTGAAATATTTTGAGATATTTCTGAAATTTTCGTGAAGTTCTTGGAAACCGTTTAAAATCTTTAAAATCTTTGTGAAATTCCTTGAAATCGTTTGACATCTCTCAAATACTTTGAAATCTAGAAATCTGGTGTAGACACAAAAGTTGAGTGGTCAACCCCTCGAAAATTTTAATGTCGAAACTGAATTAACATCGACATTTCCAACTAATCATTTTTATAATTTGTGAGTTGATTATCACAAAAAATGTATACTTTATAATTCTTTACCACATTTGAATATGGAAATACTAAAAGATTTAAATTACTCTTCTGATTTCAATTAAGTAAATGTTTTATAAGCAAAGAATAAAAAAAATCAAATTTCTTGTTCTCTTGAAAAATTCTAAGAGATTTCGAGGCTTTCAAGGTTAAAAAATGCAAGGATAATTCCAGGTTTTCAGTGTTGCTTGACACCTTGAAATATGACCAGCACTACTTTTTCATTACTTGCGCTTACGTTTTACTCTGTACCTAGAACATCCTTAAGGACAAGCAAAATAGAAGTCAATTTTTTTTAAATTTATTATTCACAAATTTAGTGATATAAATTTTCAAAATTAAAATTACGCAGAATTTTTTTATTTTAATTGGAAATAGTTTTTTTTTCGAAACAATAAACATCAAATCATTTAATGATATAAAGTTTCTAATTGTATTAAAATCTGCGTTTATATTTAATAAATAATTAGTTCACATAATCGACGGCATTAGCTGCGAGGTGAATGTCGACTCAGGAAGAGTCCAGATGTCAAGCCCTTCAAACTCGACTGTCGAAAAACCGGCTGAACTCATGAGGTGATTTTCTGCAGTTTTCCTCTCCCCTGGCCAAATGACCAGCAAACGCGAGAACTTCTAATAAAGTCTGATACAGCGGTTATCAATGTTTGTGATTAAATTCATACAGTGATTCTAAGCCCACCTTAGTGAAGAAAAATTTCCACAGGCCCCCATACCCAGTGAAGTTGAGTTGTCTGGCGGTTCATGCTGAAAGACTTAAATGATACTTTAGCCACGAAGGTGACCCCTGTGAAGACCACTGTTTCACCGGGGTTTTAAAATAAAAAGGCATAGTACAATAGGTTATAACCGCAGTGCTATGTGACAAAAATGGACCAGCCTTACAAGACAATAATAATAATTTAGATTGTGTATAACCATGAGCTTCTGAAACAAAATTTCCTCCGACGATTACAAATAAAAAAAAATTGTATATTTATTTCTTTTTAATCTTTACGTATAAACTCAACCAGTAAAATCATGGTGATTCGGTTTTACTTTTTGCAACAAATTAAAATCATCATAAAAAAAGAAAAAAAATTATAAAAGCAGCTTTACATATTTGCTAGTTTGAATGATATTATTGTAAACCTTATTTGTATTAAACGAAAAATCTCATAAAATTGGCAATACAGAAATGAATTTTTTGTCAAGCTTTTCTGTGCAGATGTTATCACATTACCCATTCTCTATGTATATACTTGTATTAACCACTTAAGAGGGATCCTCTTCACCCTTCTCGTTGATTATATCACAGATCATATGCAAATGCGTGTTCGTACGTACGAAGCGAAGGTGGTATTCAATACGCCTGCGAATAACAGGAGCGATAACCACCTCTGCCGATGAAGGCTTACAGCCTGTTGAGATATACGGTCTGCTAACAAGTAGTCGCTCTTATCTGAGTTCCTAGCCACTTTTAACACGCACTTCGACGCACTAACATTCCAGTCATAGAAATTCTCTTCGGTCACCATCGATAATTTCTCACGGAGAAATCTGAGAAAAAAGTCGGAATTATGTGTAAAATATCGTTAGCGGATTTGTAAGTAGGGTGCCATCCATAAACCATTTTACCAATTTTGGGCTATTAATTATTGACCCCCCCCCCTACTTCTTCGTTGACTAACACAGAGTTTTATCTCACCCTCCCCCCCCCCCGCGTCTGTTTAATTGCTGCTACAAAAATAGGGGAATATATTTGTTTAATTATAAAACATTTCTTTTGACTGCCCTTATTTTTTTTTATATACTTTAAAAGTAAATTAATGTAGATACCATATTGAATTCAATATGAAACGCTTAAATTCCTAAGATTTCCAGTCGACATATATATTGCATTTTCAACAAAATAGTTTAATTTTCAACCCAAAAAGATTATTTTTTTTACCAGAGAAATGAATTTTTAACAAAAACTGGAACTTTTAAGCGAATACCCAAATTTTCTAACAAAAAAGACGAATTTTTTAGAAGACAGTTAAATTTTCAACAATTTTACAATTTAATTTTGAATTTTAATATATTTATTGATTTCCAAGATTTTAAAATATTTTTCATGTTACGGATGATTCCCGGATACTTAATTCTTTAAAATAATTATTGAGTCAAGGGGTTTGGAAAAAAAAATTTGGATTGCAAAAGGAGTCTGAGTGGATGGAAATGAGGATTTTTGATTGTAAAAGGCGTTTGAGGGGATGCAAAAGGCAATTTCGTCTGAGTTTTTCTCTCACATTATTATTTATTATATTATTTATTGTTTACTTAATCATAGGTCACAAAAGGTTTTCATATAGTCCAATAGATATATTTCATCAAAACAAATAAATTTGATACTTAAAATATTGATGTATTTGAAAAATAAAGAATTTTTTCTCTTATAAATGTTAAATAAATAGACAAAATCTGTTTTCATCCTGATTTTATTTGCTCCTACAGGCCTATTAGGTGAATTAAACGATATGACCCATCATAATGATTACGTTTAAATATTTACAATATTGCACTAATTATGTGTCTATATTCCTAATATTTAAAAAGAATTCACTTCTGAACGGAAAATTAAAAACTTCAAGAATGCTAAAAGATGAAATTTTTTGTATGGAGATAGCTATAAATATTCTATCAAATTATGCCAACCAAATACTACCTTGTTTTTGAAAAAAAATGATTTTACAGGGTTTGGTATTACTGCCAATCAAAGCTGCCAATACTGTATTGAAAATTCTTAAAAATTTCGAATTTTTGAAATTAATTTTTGGTCATTCTAGCGATATTTAACGGAACAATCACAACCTTTATTGTTAAAAAAGGACGTATGACATTAAGATCTACGTATACAATTCTTTGGTCCTAAACATGAAAAAAATTGCAACATAAAAAGAGTGTTGATAATACACATACGCAAACATAGACATCTTTTAAAAACCCCATTTTATTTTTAAAACCCTATTTGGGGAATCCGTAAATATTTGATTAAATTCTGCGTAAAATTAGGAGTCATTTTGAAAAAAAAGGTGTTCTTAACGGAAAAGTACAATTTTTCAAGAAAGATATTTAACTATTTAAAAAAAATTACAAGTTGTAACAATTTCACTGGAAATCAGTATTTGTAAATAAAAATCATTAAATAATGGAGAAAACTTACAGGTTTAAACAGTTTAATGGTCTGTCAGTTTTGTTCACCAAAAATTGAAATTTTTATTGGGAACTTATTAAAATTCTGATAAAAAAAATTAACTTTCGAGTTGTAGAAATTGTAGGTTATATGAAGAACTAGTGCAAGCAGTAAAATAAGGTATAACATAAATTAAAATATTTCGATTTTCAACGTCTTGAACATTACCTAAAGTTTTTACAACTTGTAAGGTTTATCTCAATATTTAATAATTTTCCTTGAAAAAGTCTCTTTCTGATAAAGAGCACTAATAATATAATCTAAAATTGTTGGAACTTGTAAATCTTCTATGAAAGTGAATATTTTTTTAAATACTGTTTTCGGACAGAAAATACTAATAGTATAATCTACGATGGTTCAAACTGGACCTTTAAAATAGCATTTTAATAGGAGTTAGAGAGAAGAAAAGTTAAGAAAAAACAGAGTTTTCTTGAAAAACTTTCAAAGCGATTTTGTTGAAGAAAATACACTTATGGACAGAAATGAGATGAGTATTTGAGGTCTGAGGTCAAATGTGTATATAAAAATTGGTAAGTACGAAAACGTAATATAACGTACTAAACAAGTGGAAAAATTTAGACAAATAACATATTGTACTTATTACTGCAGTCGAAAAAGAACCGTGAACGTATTACTGCGATCTGAAGTACCTTTTACTGCGGATTCAAATTTTATAAATTTACGAGCACTTGAATCACAAATTAGTAATTCCTTTAAATATTTCTTTTAATGAGAAATGCTATACATGAAATATCTTCTTCCATTCCTTGATAAAATGCAACAACGGGTACTTTATGTAGAGAAATTTCGAATATTAATACCAGATGTCACAAAACTCACAACTGCGAATTTCAGTTGCTCTAGAAGCACCTCAGTTTCTTTAAAAATAATTGACTAAGGCAATCACCAATGATAGACAGATTTTCTCTACGAATATTAGAAACTATAATCTTATTTTTATAACAAAAAAAGTTAAGAATTGATTTGTTTTTAATTTTTTCAGCAGCACATTTTCTTTTCCATAATGACTGTTTTACCTTTAATTTTGATTTTTAACGTCGCATTTAGTACTTATATTATTTTTTTTTCGTTTCATTGATTTAAGTAATCTTAAACAAAATATTAAAGCCAAATTCACCATTTCATTTCAAAGGTTCCGGCGTTTATTCAACCAAAAATTTAAAGCGAAATTTTTGGGCTATGTTTATGTGTTGACATCGTCACAGATTTGGTACATATAGCTTTGGTACATCTAGCGTCATTTAAAGAACAGCACTCCGGTAACTGAAACAGAAGAGTAAATTCTTATTTAAGTATTTCACCTCTAATTTCTTTTCAATTATCTGTAGGTTGTCCGCTTCAACATGTTTTTGTCGCAAATCAATGGGAATGGTGCATTATGGGTAAAAAATAATTTTGAAATAAAAAATGTCACATCTCATTTTTTGCCAGAAATGTTTAAAAAAATTTCACGAGGTAAATTTTTCATTAAAATCGTTTGAGCCGTTTACAAGAAAAACTAAGTTTTTCCCCCACCATAGCTAGCAAAAAAATACGATTTGAAGGTCAATGTTTCGAGAAATTTGATGTCGCATGAGAATTAACTTACGGCATTAATTTGGGTCGGCAACGATTATATGCTCATCTTGCTAAGCGCTTATAACTTACTATTTTCCACGGATTTTTAACATTACAAATAATCATTTAAGAGTTAGATTAGAAAACATGTTCAAACGATGTTGTTTGTCTGAGTGATATAAATTTATGCGTATATATAATAATATTAAGGATGGTGATTGACATACTTCAGACAATAAAAAAGGATTCGTTGTTGGTTCCTTTATTCCTTCATAAGTAATGGTGTTAAGTTGACGTTTCGAAAACTAACGTTTTCCTCATCAGAACAATAAAAATCCAGTCAAATCCAAATTTAACATCTTCTTAAACTCAAAGGATCCTTTTTCTCCTCCTCCATCTCTCTTCTAACTCTGCTTTTTCATTTAAATCTTTATATAATTGTTGTTGCTCTTTAAATTTAATTTAAACATGGTGAAATTAAAATTTTTTAATTAATTATTTGGTTAAAAAATTGTTGAATGTAATTCAGGAGCATAACTAGCGTTGTGCTCCATTTTTTCAGAG
>CAKNYM010044632.1:0-22497 GCA_932195095.1 Andricus curvator | reverse complement strand
AAAATTTTAATTTCACCATGTTTAAATTAAATTTAAAGAGCAACAACAATTATATGAAGATTTAAATGAAAAAGAAGAGTTAGAAGAGAGATGGAGGAGGATAAAAAGGATCCTTTGAGTTTAAGAAGATGTTAAATTTGGATTTGACTGGATTTTTATTGTTCTGATGAGGAAAACGTTAGTTTTCGAAACGTCAACTTAACACCATTACTTATGAAGGAATAAAGGAACCAACAACGAATCCTTTTTTATTGTCTGAAGTATGTCAATCACCATCCTTAATATTATTATATGTATATACTCATAAACATTTAAGAGTTGTACCCGTATCTGGCCTAATAATTATAACAATTACATTTGTCACTCATGATAAACGTCAATTTTCGTTTCCGTCATGTCTGAGGGTCAGGATAGGTAATTGATCGCGTAAATAGCATCTTCTTGTTTCGCAGTTTATGGTTCAAACAAAAAAAAACTCAATCGGTATCAAAGCCTTGCATCTAATTTTGATCCAATTTCACGATGCAATTGGTCAACTGGGATTTACTGTGAATACTCTTCTTGTTAAAACCGAGGATGAAACTGAACTTGAATCCTCAAGATCCTAGAATGCGATTAATCTCGAAGGTGGCTTCAGCCCGTGAAGTTAAGAGATCGGAATCGCATCACTCGTGATCGTTTGAGTGTTCTCAGTAACTAGCGTCACGAGAGTGCGTTGGGTATGGTATGGGGTCTCGTTCAAAGGGCGAAAGAGCGTAGGAGCGAACTCGGTGGCCTCGAGGGTGGCAGTGGATGCAGAGGATGGTTCACGGTGGTCAGGTAGATACCTGGTACCGAGTACTGAGCACCAAGTAGTCTCGGTGGTGGTTGGCAAAAGGCAGGCCAAAGCAAGAAGGTGGACGGGTAGAGTCAGGCACAGACACAACCGAGTCAGGCAGTTAAGCAGGTACCTGGTCTCCTTTGCTCGCGATACGCGCTCTCGATGGGACCATGCTTCCATGGTTCTTCGGGCCCGCGCGGTCCCGCTGATCTGTGACCCGGATCCTCCCTACCTCAACGTCGCTCCGTTTCGCCTTAACTCTCCCACTCTTTCTTTCTCTCTCTCTCTCTTCTTACTTAAATTCTCTCTTTCTCTTATTTCGTCCTTTTCCCCCCAACGCCCTTTTCCACCAACCAGTCTCTATACGTATGCAGCAATATAGACGAAGCTCGTGCACGCACCCAGCTAAAAAAGCATCCGAGAAGCCATGGAGCTACAGTGGGAAGGAGAGAGGAGAGAAAAGGAGTTTTACCGAATACGTAATTCTACGGTCAGGGTTCAGCCAATAATCTGGTTCATTCGAGGGGAAAGAGCTAAGCGGAGGACTATCGAACGAGAATCTTCGAACGTTGCAATCTATGCCTCCAAGCGTGTACCAAACGAAGGGAGCAGTGGCGCCGATTTTTGATGAAGCATCTATTGTGAGAGAGCTCTTTTCGTAATCAAATTTGATTCCTAGTATCGGAACCATAATTTTGATTGAAATATTGGATGCTCGAATTGCGCTGGGACGTTTAATAAATTGTGCCTTTAAACTTATTGAATTTAAGTTGATGGAATGGTTTTGGCCAGATGTAGAAACAATTAATGAAGTTCTTCGTTTTATTTTTCGTCTACTAGGAGTCGAATACGTAACTTTCTAACGTCCCATTTCCCACTTTTCAACAGATAGTTTTTTTTACAAATTAAAGGTACATGTCACCATCGAAATTTGAACATCACTCAAACGGCTCTTCATCTATGCGTTAATGGGACCAAAAAACACAATGGGAAATAATTTCCAATTAGGTCACCTGAAATGATGTTCCGTGAATATCTTGCTTGTATAACATGAAAATAAGAAATTTACAAGGAGAAATGTTTATCATCTTTTATACTATTCATTAAATAAAAAAATTTCTTTTATTACATAAAACGTAGGATTGACGAATGTATTATTTTTTCCGAAAATTCCATTTGAAAAATTATGGTAGGTATAATCAAAATATAGGAAAGAATGAATATTATTGAGAATGTTATATAAATAAATATGTTTTACTGTACTTACCACACGGATCAAATAATTTTCTGGAGCATATCATTTACTGGAAATAATGTCACGAAATATGCTGATAAATAATTAATATATGCATTCAAGATTAGAAATGTCAATCCTGGCAGCCATTTCATCGATTTTAATGAAGCTTAGCGTAGTTGTAGTACTTTATGGGTAATGTTTTTTTGGCTAAAGGATTTTTTTTTAATTTCAAAAATTCTGGGAGCTACACTATTTTCAAATTTGAGGTCATTTTTTTTTTTAAATTGTAATATTTCCGATACTTTTTCGGATTACAATGAAACTCATAGGCCTTTCGTAAAATAAGATGCTATATAAAAGCTATATGTAATGCTATACATTATATAAAATATTTTTTAAAAATTCCTAAATTCTCACACAAAAAATATGTAAAAAATATTTTGATTTGATTTTTGACGGATTTCGCTTTTTTGTATTTTTGTATTTTTTCATCGAATAATATTTCTTGTTCTTTTATCTTACATGCCAATAAAAAACTTGATGGCCGCTCATCTGGTTCGCTTGCTATGAATATTTAAAGAACAGTAGAATCTATGAGTCACGTGGCTGAGTGCAGCGTGTCAATGGTGCAGTGTGTACTGCCAGTGCCTACTGCCTGCCTAGCTGCTGCGCTGCACAAGCATTCGGCTGCAATGCTGCTCTTGAAATATTCATAACTCACGAACCAGCAGAGTGTCCATCAAGTTTTTTTTTAATGACAGATAAAAGAACAAGCAATATTATTCTACAAAAAAATAAAAAATTTAATATAGCGAAATCCGTAAGGACCTGGAAAGCGTATTTACTGGAATTTTCTTTCCAATCATGAATCTAATTAATACGAATATTCTGCGAATTGAAAAAATGTTGAAGTCCCCTAAGATTCTTAACGAGTTTTAAGAGAATTCCATGTATTTTACAAATAAATTTCAGTCCACGGTGCGAGAATAATATTGGCGCATGCGTACTTTATAATATAGTTAATTTGCACACCGTTGGGTAAAGTTGCGCATGCGCAATTTAGAGATGAGAATATTTGCACAACGGCAGAGTTCGGAGGTTATGTTGCAGGACTCTTCCTGGCGATGTTTCGTAGCAGCCTTTACCTTGCCACTTTTACTTTTTAAAATTATATTTTCCACAGTTACTAACAAAGAGTGGCCAAAAATTGGGAAAAAATATAATAATTCATTGTAAGCTAAGTACAAAATCTTAAAATCTAAAATTAAAAAAAAAATCTATAATGGCGGTTAATAAAAAAATTTCAAATTGGAATCGGATAAATCTTGTTTTTTTCCCCCATTTTTTAATGATAATTTTCAATGCAATGTTTCCAGCACCCAAATTTGTCAAAATAATAGAAGATAGACACCAGCGCCACTGGAAGATAGTATACAAAAGAAAAATCTTTTCTCCTCTTCCTTCATCTCTCTTGATCGCATCCAGCATCCACCTTCTTCTTCCTCTTTGCATGAACTCTGCCGTGGATAGTTTGCCTGTAAAACGTCGATTTCCAGCGATCTAGGTTCGTAATTGCGGGTAACCTAGTGTGTGCATAATTGCCTACGTCTTGTTTCCTAGTCGTGAGACTCGCCATAGGATACCCGATATGCCATGATCGTCGTGACGACGAGTGGAATAGCCATTTTGCTTTTTTCATGATCCCTTTTTCTGCTCCAGAAGCAGGTTCTCTGTTATGATTCCCATGGACGATACGATGATTTGCGCGTTCTATTACGGCAGGTAATCCTGCCTTTCACGCAGGATTTCGCAGCGGACGATTATTCCATTAGATATTGCTCGTATCAACGCGTTTATTTTTCGTCTAACATTATATGATCTTCTTTCCATATGAAGATTGGATTATTTAATTAGGATTTTCTCTCCGGATTATTAGCAGGTTTTTAGGATTCAATAACGTCTTCTAGTTTTTAGGCTTTTGTAGCAACGACAAGAAACCCTGATATCCTTCGTCTGGTCCACATTAGTCTTAGGGTGGCCTGAAATACATTTTGGAATTTTCGACTCACGAGTTCGCCAAATCGTTCTCTTATGGAAACGAATGAATACATATATTTTTTTTTATTTTTAAACAACAGTATATTGCATGACGAGTCATGCATACAATTTTTCATCATATCGATAATCGAAAATTCGCCTTAAGATGCCTTTTGAGCGAGTCAACAATCGAATTTTCAACTCAAGGGAAGAAACCTCAATTTTCGACCCGCTCCACAGGCATCGAAAGTCGAATTTTCGATTGAGGTATGGTGAAAAATGATTTTTAGTACCCCGCGTGACAACTTTTGTGTCTTATTGAGATCAACACGTAAGACGTATACTTCTTTTACTTCTTCGATTTTGTTCAAAAAATCATAAGTCAATTTATTCATCCTTTTATACACTTGTTCTCTTCTCAGTAAAGATGTATTTTGTGAAAGTTTTATACATCAAAGAAGTTATAAAAAGATTTGGGACATCTCAAACGTTTCATAAAAGTTCCAATATTTGTAGACTCGTTCCGAGCCTTAGATATGATTGTTTAACTTGAAATTTTCAAGAAGCATTTTTGGGTATATTTTATCTTATTTTTAGTTTATTATTTTTCAATTTATAGTTTTAAAGCGTGAAAATAAAATATTATTTCAGGGCTAGTTTTAGGTATTTCAATAAGACCACTGGTGGGATCCCAGAAACGTTTGTTTTGCGTTGAAAATAACAGCATAAAATTATCATATTCAAAAGCAGGACACAAAAAAATGATTCCGTAAAAAAGAGATCTCCAGTTTTTACAGTAAATTAAAAAAATGATTCAAAATTAAAAATTTTAGCCCAACAGCCGCTTTACTCGCAAACTGCAGAATTTATGGCAGCTACATTGAACTCAAAGTGGCATATTGTTTGGGGCTGAAGACTTCCAGATGAAGACTCGTCCATAAAACTCCCTGCTACAGGTGCACACCTGTAGCCCAGCGTGTTTCCCAAATTTTTTTCGCACTTTCTGGAGACCCGCAGGGTCGCCAACCAATTTTTTCACAATACCTGAAACCTAGGGGGACACTTGACTTCACTGACTTGAATGGCAGACTAATAAACTATTATTATTATTATACCATTAAGCCATTTCCCTTTCGGGGTAGGCGTGACTTGTATATAGGTATGAGTTAGATAGGTATATAGGTGTAAAGTAGATAGGTATATAGGTGTTAGGTATATATGTTTTAGATTGATCTGGAATTCTCGTGTCATTTATTCAAATGACACGTTTATTCCGAAACACTGCTCCGACCCAGGTTGCTGATCAATCTCTCTAGCGATCACCCCAAGTGAAGAGCCTCACAAAATTGTTATGTATGGTTCCCCACTTGGGCCCATTAGAATCCAAGGTCTTTGTTTCAGGCTTCATTCATTCTATTGTCACTCTGTTTACAAACAATTTGTCGCCACACTTTTCTGTCCTGGCATACTACTCTAGTTTCCTTCACGTCCATGCATTTTTTCATGCAAGCTCTTGTCTTTCTATGGCTTCTTACGTCTCTTCGGATTAATGTCTCGTTTACCGATTCTAACCATTCTTTCGGCGGTCTACCTCTAGGCATTCTGCCATTTACTTTACCTTTGTACACTTGTTTGGTCAGTCGCTCATCTTTCATTCTTTCAAGATGACCGAACCATCTTAACTGATTTCTTTCCCATGTGTCAACTATTGTCTCTTTTGCACCACATTCTTTCAGGATTGTCTCGTTTCGGACTTTATCCATCAGTGTTTTCCCGCATATTATGCGCAGAGGTCTCATGCCGATCGCGTTAATTTTACTCCTGTCCTTTTCTTGACATGTCCATGTTTCGCTACCGTATAGTACAGTCGGTACGAATATAGAATTATGTATGGCCATTTTAGCTTTTTTTGATATGTTTTTATTTGTTAGGATGGACCCTGCTCTACCGATAATCTGCTTACCCTTATTTATGCGCCTATCTAACTCCCCATCTATTTTTCCGTCGCTAGTGAATAGACTACCTAGGTATACGTACTTGTCAACTTGTTCTAATCTCTCATCATTTAGGACAATGTTGCACATTGTTTTCTCACTCTTTCCCTCAAACACCATGATTTTTGTTTTATTTACGTTAATTTTGAGTCATATGTCCTTCATGCTTGTATGAAGTTTATTCAACATTCTTTGCAAGTCCTCGACTGATTCTGCCATAACAGTCTTGTCATCTGCGAAAGCTAACCCACGTACCTTAACTGTTTGGAGATCTACACCTTCTTCGTCGAAGAGTGCAGTTCTTAGACACTTATCCATAAATATGATAAATAGCCACGAGGACATAACGCATCCTTGTTTCACGCCTTGCGTAATATCGAACCAGTCACTCAGTTTCCCGTTTACCCTTACGCTCGCTTTACTACCTGTATATATTGTTTTTATTGCTTGCAGGAGCCCTCCATTTACTCCGTACTCTTTAAGAACTTCCCAAAGTTTACTTCTATTTACCGTGTCAAATGCTTTTTCTAGGTCAATAAATGCACAGAAAACTTTCTTTCCTACTCTCAAGCTTTTTCCTGTGATCTGTCTTAGGCTAAATATCTGATCTGTACATGATCTTCCTGGCATAACTCCACTTTGGACTTCCCATATTTTTTCTTCTGTGATTTCCATTACCCTACGAATAAGTATTTTTAAATATATTTTACTTACGGTACTTAGTAGGCTGATACCTCTGTAATTGCTGCAGTTGCTTTTGTCTCCCTTTCTTTTGTATATTGGTACGATAATCGCTTTTCTCCAATCGTCTGGGATTTTTCCTGTCTCGATACACAAATTTATCAATTCGCACAACCTGTGAGGCATGTACTCGCCACCGTATTTAAGCATTTCAGGGCTGATACTGTCTGCACCAGCAGCTTTACCGTTTTTCAAGTTCTTTATTATGTCTCTGACCTCAGTGACACAGACTTTTTCAATTGCGTTTTCTAATGCATTATGATCTATGTCGCAGTTTTGTTGTCCTATATCTTCACCTCCTAATAGTTCTTTAAAAGAGTGTTTTAAAGCGTCTACTATCCCGTCTATATCATATAGCATTTCACCTTTGCTGTTTCTCATGTTGGCAAACACTCTACTTGTACTTTCCTTCAACTGTTTATATAGTAGTTTCATTATTCCTCCAAAGCCGTTTTGTATTTTGTTCTCTTCTTCTGTTCTGATTTTCTCTTTACTTTCTTTAACTAGTCGTTTAACTTTCCTATTTTTGTGTCTGTAATGTGTGCGATTTTTCTTTTTCTTTTTGGGCTGCCGCAATTTCATCATTCCACCACGCATCGCCAGACTTTCTCCCTACCACTGCCGTACCACACACTTCAATCGCACTTTTAACAATGGTATCCCGTAATAAAGTCCACGCGCCCTCTATATCTTTATTCCTTTCAAGCGGCTCCCAAATTGCCTTATCTATGCGTTCGTTTATCTTATTCTGAAAATCTATTCGCACTTCCGGTTTCTGTAAATCTTCAACCCTGATTCGCGTTTGTTTCGTTTGTTTGGTTCTCTTTCTTCTCCATCCCCGCCCTAAGTTAATTCTGGAGACTAAAAGGTAATGATCAGTATTGCATTCACATCCCCTCGTAATAACACTAAAACTGTCGTATGGGTTAAACATCAGGTCTTGCTACTTTAATTCGTACATGAAGAGAAAACTTTAAAGTACTTGACTGAGTACTAAAAATAATTTTTTTTTTAATAAACAAATATGTATTCATTTGTTTCCATGAGAGAACGATTTGAAGAATTTGCCGGTCGAAAATTCAAAATGTACAATTTTCGGCCACCCCAATTAATCTAAAACTGATCATTTTGATCTGATGTGCATGTTTTTTTTTAAATTATATCCAGCATCTTACAGCATTTGATACAATTTGTAAACAATCGGAAGTTATGTTCAATGTTACAACAAAAAGAAATAAATAAACCGGGGAAACCAGTACGAGGTGGATACTTATAATACTTATAATTAGCCTTCTTACAACAGAAAAAAATAAGTGCAATCTTTTCACAGATTTCAGGGTAAAGATTACCTGCAACAAAAATTACCCCAGGTGGGTAATCTTTACCCTGAAATCTCGGGCATTCTCAGTGCTGTCTTTGCAAATGCAGCTGATTTTGGGACAGCGACTAACACACGCGGCCGCTAGGGGCGCTAGTGGCGGTGACGCCTACTATTCGCATTATATCAGTCCTTGATAACGCAATATAGAAGTGTCAGTTTAAAGAATAATTTCTGAAATACTAGGTATGTATGTGGCATTTGAGTATTAAATGAAAGGAGCACATCGCTTTCCAAATAATAAAAAACTAAGGAAACTTTAGATAATGCTTTGTGCCTGAGTATAATGACAGTTACTCCCTACTTACGGTAATATTTACTGTTTACCCGTATGAACCGGTAGTAGGAGACAGTTTACATCCTACTAAGGGTAATATTTGTCTTCTACCTGTGCCAGCAGGTGAAAAAACAAAATTACGCGCAAGAAATTCACTCCTAGTTTTTCTGTGTACCACTTACTCGCTATTTTTTAATTAAGTTAAGTTTATTGACAGGCGGGGAGCCCCAAAAAGGTCACCCCTGACGCTCAACCTATAGAGCCTACTGTGTCAACGCCCTTAACTAATCCTTCTCAGTATTTGATTCCAGACCTCTTAGTGAAGTCCAGGATTTCAGCCACTGTTCGCGTATTCATTTCCTCAGGTTCCATGAAGTGGAACTCAAGGGTTTGTTGCCTGAGTGTAGCTAATGCTGGGTACTGGCATAAGACATGCAGGGATGTCTCGTCATCTCTGCCACGTTTTCTGCACTTTTTCGTGAAGTAAAACCCCATTTTGTGCATGTGATAGTACAAGTGGTTGTGCTCTGTAGGCATCTGAACCACTATTCTCAGGTCTTTCTTGGGTAATCCCAGGATTTCCCTGGCTCTGTCCAACCTGAACATCTAGCTCAGGATGGCTTTCACCTGTCGGAATGTTCTTAGTATTCCCGGTGCTTCGTCCGGATCCAGCTTTTCACGGCCTTTCCGATGCAGTTAGACGCTAGCCCCTGTACTAGTTGCGGTCCTATGTAATTACTTGCTGCGTAGCTCTTCGCCAGCTGGTCCACTTTTTTGTTTCCCTTGATCCCTGTGTGACTAGGAACTGACTTGAGGGTCATGTTTTTTCTCCTGCAATTTGGTTTAAGGGCATGTGATACTTTGCCATATTAGCATTAAGTTTCCACACTTTTTATCTCCAATTTTCAATTTTTCAGAAAAATACTATTGTCCAGACGACCCCGGGATTGTTCTTCACGTCTGGGTGCTATTATTTTTTTGAAAAATTAAAATTTGTGGATAAATAGTGTGGGAAACTGAATTGCTCATATGGTAAAGTATCACATGCCCTTAATGCATTTTTGCATTCCCAAACCAGCTCTGATGTTACGTCTGCTTTTCCAATTGCAGCCAATTTTGTGTGTGTGTGAACGAGCAGATTTCAATCTGCCTACTATTAGCGTTTTCTTCCATTCATGTCTCAGCACAGCGAAGGACAGCCAGGAAATCCGCTTGAAGGACGGTGGCATTCCGGCCAAGTGGAATCCCTATCCTCCTCCTCCCCGTGCTGTCATGGATTTCTGGTTCTGACCCCCTCTTCTTTGGAGCTGTTGGTGTACCAGATGTTCCCTTGGAGGAGCGGGTTACCCCACTTGGGATGCAGACGCGGAAAGTCTTGGTTAAGTGGAACGCTTTGTTTTTTTGTCTTGCATTATTTCTAGAATTGACTGTGTGCTGATGTCACTTGGGAATCTAGTGTGTCTAGTCCTCAAGTCCACCCCTTAGCTTTTGACAGGCGGCCCATCGCTTGAGCCAACCAGGCTGGAGCTCTACGATGCGTAGCGTCCACCTTGTGAGACCCATCAACGTTTCCAGATATATTACCATTATAATATTACCATTATATATTACCATTATAGTATAATACCATTTCTTATTCAGCCTACTAAGGAAGCCTTTCACTGCAATGTACCACAGAAGAGGTGACAGGATACCCCCTGTGGTCATCCCCGCGGCGCTATTCCCCTGACTAGGCCTTAGCGCCTGCGGCCTAGCATGCTTCCTATCTAACTTGCTGGCTGTTCTGGCATGCCACACCTTGAAGCCTCTCGACAAATGACTTCTGGAGGGTTATTGCTGAAGGCCCCCTTCAGAAGGTCCCCAGGTCATACCCTCCGTGTTCCTGCTGCTGCTCCAATTTGGCCACGTCAGCATGAAGCGCAGTTTTTACAGAGAAGCCTGCCTGAAAGGCGTGCTGTCCTCTGTGCAGTGGGGAGAGCACCTCATCCCTGATATATCTCTCGATCAGCTTCTCTAGCTTTATTATAATAAAGGACGTTTCGTCAGTGAGGGACGACGAAATCCATGCCCTTTTATAAGTGCATTGGATAGACGCCATCCGCCCCTAGTGATTCAAAGCAACAGAAGGACCTAACGGTCCATTCCACCTTCTTGATATCAATGACCTTGTCGACAAAATCCCAGCCGGCCTTTTCCCTCTCATGGCCTCAGCCTTCCTCCTCCCGGTCGGCCAACTCACTATCATCAATCCTTATGAGCCCGAGAAAAGCTTCTGGATTTTTTACCAAGATCTTATAGAGTGCCGCTGTGTCCGGAATATTCTTCGATTCCTCGCAGAAGCTCCTTCAATCTTTCTGTTTATGAATTCTTATGTTTCTATTGTATTCATATTGAACCGTCTCATAGATGTCCCAGTCTGAAGGCAGTTTAGTTCTGTTTGCCTTGTTGTACAAGTCAGAGCCCTTTGCAGAAAATCCGCGGGGAGTTTTAATTCATATGTGGTACCGCAGCTTGTGGGGGATTCCACAAGCCAAAGTGTATTCCTGGAATTTCTGGTCTTCGAAACTACCGGTTTTCGTAGGGCTAACCGGAACCAGATATATTTGTGATCCGAAAGAGCCTCCTCACCGGAGACTCTCCAGCCCACTTTCTTGCTCCTCAGTACTTCCGAGTATAGAGTCAAAGCAAGAACTTCACTCATTTTTATAATCTGGAATGTGCGAGTATCATTGATTGAGAATCTCTAGCTAAGTTTCCGCTATGTATTCAATTGCATCTCTTTCTCTGTCGTTGATGTGTGTACTCCCCCACACTGTACGGTAGGAGTTTGCGTCACAGTCTAACAGCAGAGGAATCTTGTTCTCTTGGCAGTTCTGAATTAGAGCCTGCACGTCTCTAGGAGGTGAGGACCCCTCACCGTCGCCCAGGAAATAAGCCGATGCGATATACACCACTGGCCTTTCTCCGCTTCCGCCCCTGAGCCTTACCTGAATAACGGTGAGGTCCTTGGAGCAGAGCTTAGGAACCAAAATCACATCTACACCCTTGACGGCTACGCATGCCTTTGGTGCTATTTCACGTGGTCCCTTATATTCATACTTTCCCTGTATAACCAGAGTTCTTGGATTAGGGCAAGCCCTGTCCACACTACTGCCATACGCCTGGTTAAAACCGCCGCGGCGCCTTTGCTGTGGTGCGGATTAATCTGCATCTGCGTTTTTGACATGGCGATGAAAATTTTTTTCACTGGCAGGTTATCATTTTTTGAGTAATTATATTGCTTTCAATATTCCTTCACTGGTTCTTCCTGTTCGTCAAACTCGAGCTAGACTTCAAAACTATCTGATGATTATTTCTCTCAATTTTCAACGATAATATATTTTACGCACTCATCCCTCAACATAGTTTATAGCAATGACTGTCGTGGTTGCATATTACGTACGATACAGTTTTGAGCTTGTACAATTTTTACATATTGAAAAATAATCACCGTATAAATAAGAAAATGTTTTCAAATAAGAATTTTGGGTTATTGTTTCATTAATTTATACATAATGACCTTCGTAAAACTGTTAGACAAGGTTTTCTGTATCCGTGATTTTAAGAGTTTCCTTTATATTTCTATTAAACGCTTTTAATAGAAAGTCTATCAAAATTAATAATCAATTAATCATGTTTATCGAAGGGTACAACTGAAGAGGTAATTCATTTCTATAAAACGTTTTGATAGAATTACTATGGATTCCTATCAATGCAAAATAAGTTGGCATCACAGTAATTCTTATACATTCCTATACTTTTTTTTAAACAAATTCAATCCAGCCCTATCAAATATGATATTTCACATTCCTGTGTACTTTAATACGTTTTCTTATAGAAAGACAATGAAATACATATGATATCCCAAATTTCTATCTATTTTAATACGCTTTCTTTAGAGGAATCCTATAAATATAATATCCGTAATTCCTGTCCAATTTAATGGTTTTTTGATAGAAATCAAATCACATATGATACTCCACATTCCGGGCCACTTTAATACCAATTTTTGATAGAAATCGATTCAAATATGTCAAAATTTGCTAGGAAATATTATAATTTTCTATCAAGATTTTTTCCTTTTAAACTCTATATTAAATCTTAACCGCACAAGACTGGTATCAAATCTGATGTTCCAGAATCTAGAAGTTTTTATCTAACCTTATCTATCGAGAAATCGTATACTTTTCTATCAACATTTTCTCCTTGAAACTCTATCAATTCTTATCCTCCACTAGAGTTGTATCTAATCTTATATCTGTAAATTTGAAAAAATTTCTATCAAATTCTATCTCGTGTAAAATCTTACACTTCTTCTTCCAAGATTTTGGAACATAGTATTTGATAGAATTCCTGTTGCAATACAATTTTATAGAATTTTAATGAGAATCTCTTGAAAGAAAAGTATCAGATTTCTTCATGGATAGAATTTGACAGAAATATGCTAGATTCCCAAACATGGGATTTGATGCAAGTCTTGTACCGATAAGATTTGAAAGAATTTCAATGATAATATGATAGATAATTATAGAATTTCTAGATTAATAGAATTTGATAGAAAAATCTATTAAATTGTTTAATAGATTTTTATCCGTGAAATTCTTTTGACTGAGTTAAGATAGGATTTTTATCAAATGTGCTAATAGAAGCCAATTCGTGCAATTTGTTTCATTCAATTTGATAGGATTTGTATCAAATATGCTTGATTGAATTTTCTCTGGATGTAGAGAATTTTATGCAACATCATGTTTTGTCTGGATAGAAAATCTATCCAATTTTTTAATTTTCTGCACTTTTTTTAGAAGGGAAAAGAGCACCATCTGAACAAAATTTCCACGTATTGAAAAAGTATAAAATATAAGATAAATTACTGAAATAATTCATGTGATGGCATTGCTATCTTTAAATTTAATGTTCCAGCTTCAGTTTGGTATGTAATACTTATCCCCACTTGTTCATGATTTATCAATATTATGACTTGAAAAGTTTTTCTATACACCTCGTACTGGATTCCCCTGAATTATAAAACTTTGATTCCTTTGAATCTAAGATCATCCGGTTTTCAAAATTCTGATCTGACACTATTCAATTTTGATCATTTTAAAATTGTCCTACTTTCGAAATTTCATGTGAAATAATTCAGTTTCGAGATTCTTCGATTAAAAATAAAATTGTTCAATTTTGAACGCTTTGAATTACAAATGATACAATTTCAAGTTTTTTCCAATGAAACTGAAGGAGCTTCTCATTTACCTTAAATACAGTCTCCCTCTGGCTATCTCCCTGTAATCGAGCCACAAAGGAAATCAATCATTTCATGGTCGCACGAGTAAAAGAGGCAATTACTCGTCAAACATCGCCACTGGTCTTGACTCTCCCAGCGACGTAACGCGAACCTTGACCTTTCTCAATATACTCGTTACCACTGGGATAATCTTGTCGAACAGCGAATGCTGCTTCATTAATAATGATCTTCGAAAAGCTGCAGCAAAGTTATTTCCGCAAGTGTACTTGCAAGTTGGAGTCTACAAGCAAACGGTTCTTATATGAAAAGAGAAATTAATGTACATTGAGAAATGTTCCTAACAGATTTCTTGTACATTTTGATACTAAACATGTACAACATTTTTCACATCTAACACTGCACTGGAAGTCTGGCTAGAAAGATATTTTTCAAAAATTGTATACCAGTCTAGGACCCGTATTTGAATCATTTTTTATCGTTCGTAAGACAATATTGATAGAAGACAGAATTCTTTACCAATTTTTTGAATCAATAATATATGTGAAATTCTTTAATATTCATTCAGTTTTTTGGGCTTATTTTAAAAGGAAAATTCTTCACTTTATACTAAAATCATAGTTTTTTGAAAGATTGTTGAATGCATTTCTGGGTAAATACATTGTATAATAAAGTGGTATTCCTTAGAAATAAAAATAAATTTTATATGGAATTACGAATACTTTATCGAGAAATAACGGATTGCGATGAACGGAAGGAAGTCACCTGTTCTATCGAATATCTCCAATACTTTGCCAGTACAAGCTATCGAATACCGTTAAAGGAAGCAAAGATGCGTAGATAAATATTTAAATGAAAGCATACCTCATGTCGAGCTCAGACTTCCGCCATTCACAGTTGAGGTGCATTCTCGGTGCTTTCTTTTCCTCAGTTTGGCTTGGATTTCACCTATACGAATAGGTACCTCTCAATCGCTGATGCCGCTTCCTCGTCTGGTTGCGGGAATTTCAATGCGATTTTTGAAACGCGGATCAAACAATTCTCAATCTATTATTCATTGAGTTTTAGTAAGAAATGACTCAATTTAAAGCGTTTTGATTCCTAATAGTGAAAAATAATATGAAGGTTTTTAATGAAAAATCTGAGAAGCCTACAATAAAACAAATGTGATATACGCGAGAGACTTTGCGTTTGATAGTCGGTCATAATGCATAAGCCTGTTATAAAATCTAAACGCCTGGGAGATCACAAAACAGGAGGCTCCTTAATTGAATTTCCTTGATCAGAGCAATATTGAACGCCTTTAGAAGTGTGACTGTTAACGTTTGACGGGCACCTAAATTCGAATTAATTAACCAGGCTATATATTCCCTGGCAAGGAAGAGTCGATAGGACAAATTGTAATGGCCGCGTATTCTCCAAGATCGCAACCAAACTGCACCAATTAATTCAAATAGCAGCAATTAATTGCTTCGTGCGCGGGATGCTTAATTCGTTCGGGTTCCCATTGTACGAACATTGATCCTCTTCTTCTTCTCTCCTTCCAAGCACTTTCGTTGCATTCTTGAACCGATAACAGATCGCCCAGCACATCCGATCTATTTTTCAAAATAAATAGAGGCAAAAATATTTCCTGCGAAAATATTCAATTAAATTTCTCCGGCGATATTTCTTCTCTCTTCGGGGTTTGACCTCGAGATGACTCAAACTTGGGACAAAAATATGGGTTTTTAAAACTACCTTTGGCGAAAAAAGGTTGCTTCATAAGGTTCTTGTAAGAGTCCTTTTCATACAGCTCAAAATTATAAACTTTAAAATAAGTGCTCTTACATTTTTTTCGAAATAAATTTTCGAGCCATCAGAATGTAAGTTTTTTAACTTTGGGAAATTTACAATTACGGCGTTTGACAATTTGCCTAATTTCAAAGTAAAAGCATTTAAATATACACTCCGAGTCACATATAATAACAGTTTCGGGGGTTATCTTGCACTGGACTTGTTACTAAATCAGTACCCTAGACACTGAGAAAAATGAATAGTTGGGGCTACTACCTTTTTATTAGTAAAGCATTCATTGGTTCTTACAACTGTTCAGTTAGTAACACCAACTAATCAAGTAGTCGGTTTAGGAAGCCGTTTGTAGTACTCGTGACTAGTTTACATTAGTAACGTTTTACTAGTCAGAGTTACTAATAAATTAGTCATCTGTACTACTAATTGATTTTTCTGACAAATTAAAGTAGGTGGCTTAACTGTTTTATTTGCTACCGTGGTTGGTACGACTGAGAATGCGACAAAGGTACCAACATACCTGCGGTAAAACGAGGGAGAACGTTACGACATGGCCGTCATAACTCGTTGCTCACTTGACGTCTCGTTCATCATTTATTGATGGAAGTGTCAGAAGTGTTGCAAAGTTTAGGCTTCGGGGATTATATCGAAGCATTTGAATGTATGTATAAGAAATTCAACAATCAAACGAGTTTCAAGTTTTACTGGAAATCCTAACCTACAAAGTGCATCTGCAATTAGAAAGATCCCAGTGGGCATAGGGACATATTTTTGTAGAACGTCTTATCACCTGAAATGACATCAGCGTCCCTAAGATATCACAAAAAAAAGATGCCCGCGTGCCCACTGTGATCTTTTTAATTCAGATTTCGATAGTATAGTGACAGATATTTTAATTAGTCCCTGTGAAAAAAAGAAAATAGTTATACCTACAAATTTTTTAGTAGACATGACAAACTATATTAGTAAGTTCAACTACCTACAGACAGTCGTTTTGACAAACTGAAATAGTTAGTCTACCTAATAAAATAGTAACGGCAACTACTCGTTCCCCAACTAACAAAAATAGTTCTCACTACTAACTAAATAGCAGTACCATTATTTACTAACTAAAATAGTTGTCCCAACAATTTTATTAGTTGTCCCAACTAATCTTTTTTTTCAGTGAATTGTTCAAGTTTGGCGATTTAGAGGTTTTAAGTTTCTTAGGAATAAAAAAATGGGAATACAGATTGGTTAAAGCGCCATCGAACGGTCTGAGAAATTAGAAAGAAGTTGACTGTTCCAAAGTTGGGATAATTGAAATTGAAATTAGCGCCTTATGCACGTAAGCCCTATCCCGGGTATCGAATATGGCACATAGTTTACCTTAGCGGCTAAAATTTTCTTAAGATTTTGTTTAAACTGAGATATCATAGAAAGGCTCAATACAGAGGTTCTGTGAAAATTCCAGTTTTTTTACAATTTTGTTTTTGAAGCAGAGCCCTGAAAGTATCAAAGAACCCAAGGAACATAGAGTTTCGATAGTTTACACACTTTCACACGCTTTCAGTTGATCGATGTGAAGTTGGAGCTTCTTCAATTGGCTTGTATGTGTTCTTCGTATGTGTTCTTTGGAATGGAAGCTTTTAATGTGTCACCTAAGCCTAAGGGTTTACATTTTCCCTGTATCTCTTCCCTATTCCTTTACACACACCCCACGCACTTACTTGGTGGTGGGAGGGGGACCTGCAGTACTAGTGTTTGTGTTATAAATATTTGACGTCTGGCTGCAATAAGCAGGGGATATAATATCTTTCGCTTGAAAGTGGAAAGGCCCCTGGCCACTTGGTTTGACTTTGAGCGACGCGACACGTTGACATAACGACAGGCCTTTCCCCAATTAGGCGCAACATATTATATCCCATCATATTGCACCCGACCTTCATTTATTGTTATGAGAATAAAAAAAAGTGATGAATGATAAGTGTCATACCTAACCAGCTGACAGACGACAAGGCCTACGACCAGATGACTATTGGTAATGAGAAACCAGTGAACCTCACTGATTAAACCAGTGCCGGAATTTCACTGAGTGAACCAGTAAATTCTCACTGATTTCCAGTGACACATTTCTGGCTGTTTCAACCAGTGCGATTTCACTGGAAATCATTGAGATTTCACTGGTTCATTTTAAAAGAGTAGCTAAAACAGCTGGATATTTAGGTAAGACAGCTAGAAATTTAGGTAACACAGCTATATTTTCTTAGAAGACGAAATACAGCTAAACGTCTAGCTGGGAGAGCTAAATCATTTTTTTCAGTGTTGGATCCATCAGTTTAAATTTGGAAATTTTCCTAAATTTGACTCCAAATTCGTAATCAGCGAGCCCAAAAGTTTTCCGCATTTAAATACCATGAGAAATTTCAAATGCGATGCGCGAGATCTTCCGGAAAGCGCACGAATGTCATGACTTCCAAATTCCACCTTTTCACCCTTTATTTAGCCTTTTATAAAATTCTCCATTTGCGGTCTCTTTAAAGCTGATTTCAAGTTAGATAAAAAATATAGAATAGCTATGCATATAAATTAGATTGAATGTGACATGAAAAATTTCAAAACTGGTTATAAGAAATAAATTAAATTAAACCAGTTCAATAAACTTGAGAACGAAGTGTATAATTTAATGAGATTGTTACGACTATAAGATAATAATTATTTGAATTCCATTGAAGTCCTGAAAAGCCTAATAAAAATTGGTCTGTCGTACATGTTCAATAAATTCAGTCATGGTCCGTTATAAGCGAAAGATATTCCCAGTGTCATGTGATCCATCGCTTGTAGTATAACCAAGGAAAAGATATTCAGCCGGGAAATGGATTTTCAAAGCAAAATGTCCACTATACGATTGACGCTTGAATTTTGATCATCTATAGCAGGCCTGCCCAAGTAGGGGAAAACTGCTCATTTTCCAGATGGGAATTTAACACCACCACCGACCTCTATTCATTCAACTTCACGGCAGCGACCACCCCCCAAGCCTCTGGACCTGTGAAGAGGGACGTGGTGGTGGAACTCGAACATGTGGTGAACGAGCAGTTTTCCCCTACTTGGGCAGGCCTGCTCTATAGGCCCAAAGGAAATTGTACTGGATCCGAAGAGGGAAATAGGAAGCTGGAAACTGGAAGGGGTATACGTCATGGTACGTGCTGGAATATACCAGGGATTGGGAGCAAAATGACGCTCGCCACTTTTCTCTTCTCTAGGCAAAGGGGCGAATACAGCAGGTCAGTATCTTGCCTCCGCCGCCTATGAGTTGAATGAGTTAACGTGATGCCATAAATCTCGTTCAGGGGAGTTGAGACATTTTTTTGGTGGGTCCCGTTCCGGGCTGAGTAAGGCGTCTATGGCTAGCTGTGGTGTTCGTCTCTTTTCGTGCAATGAAATGGACATGTGTTGAACGTTCACGCTTTGCAGTGCGTTCGCCCAACTCTCTCAAGTCTAAACGCCGCAAGGCGTGACGTGTGATATCGAAGGAAAGGCGTTTTCACTGTGCCGAGAGAACTCTCAACAAAACTCGACGCTATTCGAATCTCCGCCGCGAATGAACAGTTTTTCAGCTCCTCGCCAGCTCCTCGCGGAGAAAATGGGCATAGATTTTGGAAATATAAAATTCATGTATATTTTTGAAAATTTGTCTTTCTTCGTTGAATTGAACTGGGTTTGTTGTAATACTAAATCTTTGTCAGTTTAAATATCAAGTACGACCATTTTTGTCCAGAATTCATCTTTTATGGTTGAAAATCCAAACACTTGGTTACAATGTTTGCAACTACATTAAAAATTCATCTGTATGGTTTACGAGTAATTTATTTTCTTGAAAATCCGTTTTTTGGGATGTATCTTCTTTGGTAGAAATTTCATCTTTTTAATTGAAAATGGAACTGTTTGCCTAAACATTAATCTGTTTCTGTTGAAGATTGAACTATTTTGTTAATGATTGATCGTTCCTGGATGAATTTTACAACTTTCGATTTCCAATTACAAAATTTTTGGTTTAAATATTTCCAGTATTACACTTAACCTTAAGAAATCATATATATTTGTTGAAAATTTAACTATTTTGTTGAAAATTTTACCGCACTGGTAAAGATTAACTTCTTTTGGTTGGAGATACATTTCTGTTGTTGAAACTTGAACTCCTTTCTTAAAATGTTTTTTTTTTTTTTTAATACATTTTTCAACTCAAAATTAAAGTATTTGCTTGAAAATTCATCTTTGTAGGTTGAAATTGCAACTATTCCCTTACGAAAAAGTATTGTAGGAAAATATATGTAAATTAAGCCTATTTTTTTCCTATCATTTTCCTATCATGAAATTCCTTTACTTTTTTCGTTCTTATAGGAATTACAGGAATAAAAATAATCGCCAACAAATTATGAGAAATTCATTATCGAAACATCACTATATCAAAAATAATAATTATTCTTCTCTGATGATACTTTTTCGCAATGTTCTGGTTGTTCTCTTTGCTTGAAAATTCAAACATTTGGTTAAAAAATCATCTGTTTTGGTTGAAACTTAACTTGTTGGTGGGAAATTCATCTTTGTGATTTTTCAAGTCAACAGTTTTTTAAAATATTCCACTTATCGGCTTGAACATTCCGTTCTAAGTTTGAAAATTCTTCTCTTTTGGCAGAAAATATTTTTTTGATTGAAAATTCAACTATTTTGTGGGAAATGTAATACATTTCGACTTGAAATTAATGAATAACATTTCCATTAAAAAGATCACGGGGACTTACTAGCGTGGACTAACTGATTCCCAGCTTCCAGGCTAGGAGAAACTGGAGGGTCGACCGCTGTACTGTTCAACGCAAGTGAATTGCTGTGGCGAACAGGCCTCTAAATGCTCGGGCTGTGTTCACGTCCAGATTCACGGCTGAGCAAGGCAAGCGAGCAAGGCGAAGAAGGCGAGGAACGATTCTTGAAATCGTTTTCGATGTCCAAACTCGGGGGTAAATAGCAGTTTTGTCCGCGGTGCGGGACTTTACTTAAATTACGCAACAGATCAGGGGGGGGGGATATTTCGTAACGATTCATTACGGTAGAGTGGGGTGGCGTGGAAGAAATCTTTAAAATTCGAAATTGAAACAAATACATCGCGGTAATTATACCGACATGTAATACCTTGAGAAATAACTTCAAATAAATGAGAAGCAAACTGAATTTGCAAATTCTTTATTTTCCTTTGAATTTCTCATGTTCCGTTTGTAAAACATTTTGAGTTTAAAACGTTACAAGTCCCGATTCATATTTTTGTCCAGTTGCTTCTTCCTGTGGAAAAGCTTGAATTTTTGCTTTAAAAAGTCATTTATTTTTGTAGAAATTTCATCTTTCTGGAATATATGTAAATGCAACTGCTCGGTTAAAAATGAAGAAAAAATTCAACTATTTCGTAGAAAATTTATTTTCTGTTTGAAATTCATCTTTTGATGTTTAAACGTCGACTGAAATCTTTGTACGTTGAAAATTGAAGTTTCTCTGTTTAAATGTGTATTTTCAGTTTAAGAATTCATCTACTTTTGGAGAAATTGCATTCATCTTTGATAAAAATGTAAGTGTTTGGGTAAAAATTCTGAAAAAGGCATTCTTCCTCGTTTTAAATTCAACTGTTTGTTGGGAAATTCAAGTAGCTCTTATAAAATATAGTTGTTGTTGTCAAATCATCTTGTTCTATTGAAAAGTCAGCTGAAAAATTTGTGGGAGAAAAATTGCACTACTTTCATGAAACATCGTATTTTTCGTTTGAAAATTTATCTACTTTCGTATAGTCAGTCCCAGCCGTAGAAGCTAATATTTCATTAAAAAATTAATTTTCAAGAACGTAGTTCAACTTTCAAGCACATAGTTTAATGTTCAACCAAAAAAATGAATTCTGAACGACAACTCTAATACTGGCGATATTTCAACAAACAAACAAAAATGCAATTGTACATCAAGAACAGTAAACCTCACCCGAAAACTAAGAATATGCACCGAATTATCAGAATTTTTAACGGAGTAGATTACCAATAGTAATACTAAGAAGATTAAATTTTTACCAAAAAAGATGTTAAGTTGCAAAAACACAAGGTGAATTCTTAAAAAAAAAAGTGTTGTCAAAAAAAACTAGTATAGTCGTTATTCCAACCCACAAAGACAAAGCATTTTTTATTTGAAATAAAGAAAAGTTGAATTCCAAAAAGAAAGAGTAACTTTCATCTGAAAACAGTTGAATTTTCATGTAAAAAAATAACTGTTAACGACAACAATCAAATAAATGGTAAAACTTGCCACGAAAACAATTGAAGTTCAACCAAAATCTTTTTTTTTACCATTCATCATGTAAGTTGAAAATCAATATCTGCAAGTTATGGGATATATGGGTTATATGGTTGAAAACCATATAAGTTTGCACATTTTTATTGAGTTAAACATTCCATTAGAATATTGTGCCTGCATGTTCTTCTAAATTCATCTGTTTACGATTAGAAAGTGAACAAAAGTATGTTTAACAAATCTTAAAATGCTGAGAGAAGCTTATAAGTTTGCATTTCAAGGTCAATATGTAGTATTTGCATTTATAAAATATTTGGTGTTCCGTATTTCTTCAGTCATCACATTTTCACATATGTTAAATAATAATTTCTAATTGATATTGAATGATATTAGTTGATATTATGTATTGAACTGTATAGCATGTGACGCAGCGCCACCTGGTGAAATATATATTGTGCAAAGAGCGTTCACAACGCAGAAACTCTTCTCCTCATCAGGCAACAGTTCGCCTGTAGCTGTTTGATGCTGCCTGACGGTGAATACCTATCGGGGAGCAAGAGTAGGCGGTCGCCAGTGGTGAACTCGAACATGGTTTGTGACGTCGGTTCCCATCTGCTGGCCTAACCGTTTGCTACGCGTTC
>CAKNYM010044631.1:0-33810 GCA_932195095.1 Andricus curvator | reverse complement strand
TATGCTCTTGAGATTTATTTTTCATCCCTTCATTACCTAATGATAAAAGAGTATAACGACTATAAAGTCCTTTCAGGAACCACTAGTATCAGATCTCGACTTTTGTGTCCATTCATTTTCCTATCCTGGCTACTTTCAATAATGAATAATTAGCCAAAATATTTTTCGAAACAAATAAAGACATTATTTGAACAATTTTCGATAATTGTAAAACAGGGTGGCGACTTGACCAGGAAATTACCGGCAATTTTATTGACCCGGAAAAACCCGGGAAATGACCGGGAATTTAATAAAAAACCCGGGAATTTACTTCAGATCGTAGCAAAATTCAAGTTTTCATTATTGCAGCTTTTTTTGCAATATGAAATTAAGAATACATTTTAAGATACTTCATATTCTTGAAAATGAAAACAAGAATACAACGACCAAATTTAGATAACCACCAAAAAATTCTCCTATTGTAATTAAAAAAAAAAAAAATTTCTTTGGAAAAAAATAAAAAAGGGAAATGAAAAATGAGAAGGCAACCAACCGAATCCCCTCCTTTCTTTTCTTTATTTCTTTCCTTTTCTTCATTTTTACTATTATCAAATTAAAATACAAAAACATTCAATTATATTCAATATTATGAATGATTTTGTATTGTGATTTGATAATAATAAAAATAAAAACAAGAATTCAACGACCAAATTTGGACAACCTGCATAAAATGCTGCTATTGTAATTAAAAAAAAATTAAAAAGAGGAAAGAAAAGTGAGAAGGCAACCAACCGAATCCCCTTCCTTCCCTTTTTTATTTATTTCGTCTTCTTCATTTTTATTATTATCAAATTACAATACAAAAACATTCATTTATTTATTTATTTATATTCAACATTATGAATGTATTTGTATTGTGATTTGATAATAATAAAAAAAGAACAAGAATTCAACGACCAAATTTGGACAACCACCATATAATGCTCCTATCGTAATTAAAAAAAAAAATTAAAAAAAAAAAACAGAAAAAAAACTTTTCTTTGGACACAAATAAAAAAGAGGAAAGAAAAATGAGAAGGCAGCCAACCAAATCCCCTTCCTTCTCTTTTTTTATTTGTTTCTCCTTCTTCAAATAATTAATTATTATTGTTCAACAGTACTTATTTTTATTAACATTAGTTAGTAGTTGTTCTCATATATCCAAAGAGTTTTTATTGCAATATGAAGTTAAGAATATATTTTAAGATACTTCATATTAATACACTTATTTGTTTACATTCAACTATCATTCAATGTATAGAATTCTTGAAAATAAAAACAAGAATTCAACGATCACATTTGCACAACCACCATAAAATGCTCCTAGTGTAATTAAAAAAAAAACTTTTTCTTGAAAAAAAAAAAAAAAGAATTTCTTTGGACAAAAATAAAAAAGAGGAAAGAAAAATGAGAAGGCAACCAACCAAATCCCCTTCTTTCTCTTTCTTTCTTTCTTTTTTATTATTATTATTATTATCAAATTACAATCATCGTGGGTGTGGTGAGCCCACACTTGTAGTTATTTACTACAAGTTATCAACCTAGAAACACTACCCGAATCGGGTAGTGTCACGCCTACCCCGAAAGGGAAATGGCTTAATGGTATACAATACGAAAAGATTCATTTATTTATTTATATTTAATATTATGAATGTCTTTGAATTGTGATTTGATAATAATAAAAATAAAAACAAGAATTCAACGACCACATTTGGACAACCTGCATAAAATGCTCCTATTGTAATTAAAAAAAAATTTTCTTAAAAAAAAAAAATAAATTTAAATACGAAAAAAAAAAAAACTCAAAAAAAAAAAAATTTTAAAAAAAAAAAAAAATTCCTTTAAACAAAAAAAAAAAAAGAAAAATGAGAAGGCAACCAACCAAATCCCATTCCTTCTCTTTTTTCATTTCTTTCGTCTTCTTTATTTTTATAATTTTATTATTATCAAATTAAAAAGCAAGAACATTCATTTATTTATTTATATTTAATATTATGAATGTTTTTGTATTGTGATTTGATAAAAATAATGAAAAAAAAAACAAGAATTCAACGACCAAATTTAGACAACCACTATAAAATGCTCCTATTGTAATAAAAAAAAACTTTTTCTTGAAAAAAAAAATTTTCTTTGGACAAAAATAAAAAAGAGGAAAGAAAAATGAGAAGGCAACCAACCCAATCCCCTTCCTTTTCTTTTTTATTTATTTCGTCTGCTTTATTTTTATTATTATCAAATTACAATACGAAAACATTCATTTATTTATTTATTTATATTTAATATTATGAATGTTTTTGTATTGTGATTTGATAATAATAAAAATAAAAACAAGAATTCAGCGACCAAATTTGGACAACCACCATAAAATGCTCCTATTGTAATTTAAAAAAATAACTTTTTTTTTTTTTTTTAAATTTCTCTGGACAAAAATAAAAAGGAGGAAAGAAAAATACGAAGGCGACCAACCAAATCCCCTTCCTTCACTTTTTTTATTTCTTTCGTCTTCTTTATTTTCATTATTATAAAATCAACCAACCGAATCCCCTTCCTTCTCTTTTCTTATTTCTTTCGTCTTCTTTATTTTTATTATTATCAAATTACAATACAAGAACATTCATTTATTTATATTTAATATTATGAATGTTTTTGTATTTTAATTTGATAATAATAAAAATTAAAACAAGAATTTAACGACAAAATTTGGACAACTACCATGAAATGCTCCTATTGTAATTAAAAAGAAAAAATTTCTTAGATAAAAAAAATTTGTTTTCTTTGGACAAGAATAAAAAAGAGGAAAGAGAAATGGGAATGCAACCAACCGAATCCCCTTCCTTCTTTTTTTTATTTCTTTCGTCTTCTTTATTTTCATTATTATCAAATCAACCAACCGAATCCCCTTCCTTCTCTTTTTTATTTCTTTCGTCTTCTTTATTTTTATAATTATCAAATCACAATACAAAAACTTTCATTTATTTATTTATATTTAATATTATGAATGTTTTTGTATTGTGATTTGATAATAATGAAATTAAAAACAAGAATTCAACGACCAAATTTGGACAACCGCCATAAAATACTCCTATTGTAATTAAAAAAAAAAAAATTTCTTAGATAAAAAAAATTTGTTTTCTTTGGACAAGAATAAAAAAGAGGAAAGAGAAATGGGAATGCAACCAACCAAATCCCCTTCCTTCACTTTTTTATTCCTTTCGTCTTCTTTATTTTCATTATTATCAAATCAACCAACCGAATCCCCTTCCTTCTCTTTTTTTATTTCTTTCGTCTTCTTTATTTTTATAATTATCAAATCACAATACAAAAACATTCATTTATTTATTTATATTTAATATTATGAATGTTTTTGTATTGTGATTTGATAATAATGAAATTAAAAACAAGAATTGAACGACCAAATTTGGACAACCACCACAAAATGCTCCTATTGTAATAAAAAAAAAAAAATTTCTTGAAAAAAAGAGAAAAAAATTTTGTTTCGAAAAAAATAAAAAAGAGGAAAGAAAACTGAGAAGGCAACCAACCAAATCCTCTTCATTCTCTTTTTTAATTTCTTTCGTCTTCTTTATTCGTATTATTATCAAATCAAATAAACCAACCGAATCCCTTTCCTTCTCTTTGTTTTTTTCTTTCGTCTTCTTTATTTTTATTATTATCAAATTACAATAAAAAAACATTCATTTATTTATTTATTTATATTTAATATCATGAATGTTTTTGTATTGTGATTTGATAATAATAAAAATAAAAACAAAAATTTAACGACCAAATTTGGACAACCACCATGAAATGCTGCTATTGTAATTAAAAAAAAATGTCGTAAACAAAAAATTTGATATCTTTGAACACAAATAAAGAAGAGGAAAGAAAAATGAGAAGGCAACCAACCAAATCCCCTACCTTTTCTTTTTTAATTTCTTTTGTCTTCTTTATTTTTATTATTATCAAATTACAATACAATAACATTAATTTATTTATTTATATTTAATATTATGAATATTTTTGTATTTCGATTTGATAATAATAAAAATGAAAACAAGAATTTAACGACCAAATTTGGACAACCAACATGAAATGCTCCTATTGTAATTAAAAAAAAAAATTCTTAGATAAAAAAAAAATTCTTTTCTTTGGACAAGAATATTATTATCAAATCACAATTCAAAAAGATGCATAATATTTATTTATATTTAATATTATGAATGTTTTTGTATCGTGATTTGATAATAATAAAAATAAAGAAGACGAAAGAAATAAAAAGAAGAGAAGGAAGGGGATTTGGTTGGTTGCCTTCTCATTTTTCTTTCCTATTTTTTATTTTGTCCAAAGAAAAAAGAATTTTTTTTTTAGGAAATTTTTATTTTTTTATTTTTGACTAAAAATTCAATTATTCAAGTTTTTGTTGAAAAATTGTCTTTTGTATTTGGAAGTTCGTATTTTTTGTAGAAATTAATCTTCTTGATTGAAAATTATTCTTTTTTGTAAAAAATTCAATTATTCTAGTTGAAGAATCATCATTTCAGTTAAAAGATCATCTTTCTGGTTAAAAATTCAAATATTCCAGTTAACTATTTACAATTTTATTTGAAAATTCATCACTTTGTTTAAAAATCTAACTATTTTTTTTTTGAAGTTCGTTTTTTTTGGTTTAAAGTTTTTTTTTTTTTTTTGAAAGTAATTTGAAGTAATTTAAAGTTGAAGATTCATTGTTTTGATTGAAAACTCTCATGTTTGATTTAAAATTAATTTTTTAACTAAACATGTTACTATTCCAGTTTCGGATGAAAATGAACTTTTTTTATTGAAAATTCAATCGTTTTGTAGAAAAATTGTATTTCTTGCTAACAAATTCAACAGTTTTATGGAAAAATTTTCTTGTTGAAAAGTCGTCTCTTTTGGTGAAATTCAACTGCTTTTAATTTTAAATTGAAATTAGATTTTTCAACTAAAATGATAAAACTTTAAACCGAAAAAATTGAGAAAGAACATAGAATTTTCAACACAATAATTCAATTTTTAACTAAAGTGATAAATGCATAACCAAAAGAATAAATTTATAACAAAATACAAGAATTTCCAACCAAATAATTGAATTTCGAACTAAAGAAGAGTAATTGCTGTCAAAGAAAAAAAGAGAATTATTTTCTGCTGAAAAAGACGAGTCTTAAACACAATACATAAATATTCAACGAAATTATTAATTCTTGTTATAAAAAATTATAACCTAATATTAAAAAATTGTTATGATAATCGATTTTTTATATTTTTAATTATATTAATATTCTTTATATTTCACAACATAAATTCTTGCTAATATTTTCAATTTAAAGCCTGTCAATCTTGGATATTATTTCTCGTTTGCAAGGCAGTCTCTCACAAAATTGCCAGGATCAAAATATCCAACTTTATAGTTTTCAATTTCCAAGCTTTCACGTTTCTATATATATTTTCGATTTAAAAGCCTTCAGTCTAGGAAGTTTAATAATTATTAAACTTATAATCATTTTTCAGTTCCTGATACAGAAATTATCTTAAAGACCGAAATATCCAAAACTATTTTAAAGATATTTCAATGAGATTTAAAGATACTAGAACTAAAATTGGAATCATGAGTTTATTAGTTCTTGTTCTCGTCTTAATCTATTCTAGATCCAAAGACGCAGGAATATTAATTGACTTCTGGAATTACGGTACTAAAATTATTAGGGAATTTCTCATTGAGCCCGGAAGCTCGAACGATAATCGTTGAACTTTGTTGAATGGCTCTCACCTAATTGTTTTACGGATTAAACCGTTTTCTCAATTTATTTATCCGCATTATTCACATTTAATATACGAGTTTGAAATTTGCGTTTCAATTTGCAACTAGTTATTCTTAAAGACTTTCAAAGAATTTTTGCTTCCTCATAGAGGAAGCTTTGCAATGGTAACATTTTCCAAAAATTTTTAATTCATTTAATTAAACCTTCCTCAATTTAAAAATGTCTAATGCAATGTTCTAAGCAATTGTTCGGATTTGTGTGTGTGTGTGGATGTGTGTGGATGTCACACTTTTTTTTATTTTAAAAATCGGTTTTTTGTATTAAAATTTTTGTCATTAGCATAATTCAAAGTTGATGCATAAATATTAAAGATTCCTTGGTTTAAGACTAATCGATTGACCTACAATATTAATAGATTCTATTAAAGAGTAGGGAAGTCATGGTAATTTATATATTTTGAAAATCAGTTTTTTATAGTAAAACTTTTTTCATTAACACTAGTAGTCTTGCGCGCGCCAAGGCGCGTGCTCATTAATTTTTTGTATGAATAAGAATAAACCAAATACTTATTTTTTCTATGTTATCTATATTTATTTAATGTTACAAAATATTTGCAAAAAAGAATTAGAAGGCACTACAGGATGATGTACGTAGCCTTCCATAAGGAGCTCCTTTTCATATTTTTTCTCTGTTGAAGCTAAAGGAGTAATGAATTTCTTATAATTTATTTGTAGGTAAATTCTGCCATCGTTGTCATCTTGAAAAAATTATGAATATAATTATAATTCAATCTATTATAATCGGCTCTTAAATTTGTTTAACACTTAACTTATTTGTAAATTATATTGCCGTAATACATTTTTTATTTTATAAATTAAAAGAAATGTTATTTATAAAATAAATTGTGAATTATTCGTTTTCACATGTATATGAGCATATAAATTTCAAATTAAAAAATACTACGAATAACATTAATTTTCATTGTTATATAAGCTTTAAAAAGTTTAAAAAAAGGAATGATACATAGAATAGTGGCAGTAATTACCAATCTTTTAGTTTTCAAGAAATATGATAACAAATTTTTAAAATGTCTATTTGCTGGGCAATTATTGCCGTTTATACTCTATAGTAATCCATTCGCCACTAATATTTTATTATGCATTGAGAGATGTAGTGAATTTTTTTCATGAAAAATTAATTTTCTAATTTTTATCATAAATGATGCACGTTATTACGAAAAAGTAAAATGTATTTTAGTATAACTTTTTTATACATGAACATTTTTGTGTGAACATTTTCATCGTATCTGTTTTTTACGTCAAAATGATTTAATTCTTTTTTTATAAGAAGAAAATTATCCTGTCGATAGAACTGTCCAGGCCTTTATAAGCGTTACAGTATCTTTCTTATTAAAAGCTAAATTGAACAAAAACTTTTCAAACAATATTTTTTTTCCTTCTGCGAAAATCTGTCAATTTTTTATTTTTCAAAAAATCTGTGTCTTTAGTGTATTTTATTTCAAAATAGTAGCAAAACAGCGTCATCGCTTGAAAAAAGTGTCAAATAGTGTCAATAGTGTGTTTTGAGCCCGAGGCCTGAATTTGTAGTTTATTATTCTAAGGGCCGCTACAGCCTAGTTTATTTAAAAATAGTGACCTATTCAAACCGAAAAAAGCAGAGAAATTGCCCTACAAAAAACATCGGATTGAACATTTTTCGAAAGTATTTTATTTTGAATGCGAAGTTGTCGAAAAGCAGATGTCCAGAGAATATCTCGGTAGTGCGCAGCAATAATTTTTAATTCTACGTTTTTTGCAGCAAGACTCATTTCTAATCCAAAAAGTGACTTAAAGTAAATATGTGCATCAATAGTGCGACTGATGTTCTTTTGGATTTGAAAGCATTCCGAAAAATTCAATTCATAAAACTTCAAACAATGAAAGTTTAAATTTAAAACATGGAAATAAATTGGAAAAAATTTAAAACGCCAAAAAATGTAATTGATTTTAGTAAGTTTGAAATGATTTTGCAAAAATACAAGGGAATTCAAAAGAATTTGATTGAATGTTGAAGAATTCAAAATGAGTTTAAAACACTTCAAGACGAATTAAACACGAACTGAAAACTGAAAAAATAGCCATTGAACTGAATAGAATTATTGATTTAATTTAGAAGAATTCAGGTCAATTAACAAAATTCGAAAGATATAATAGAAGAATTCTGAATGAATGAGTAACAATTCAGGGTGAATTCAAATGAATTGCAAAACATATTTGAAAATCTCTACAAATCTGTGAAAACGTACAAAACCCCTCACTTCTTGTGAATGAATTCCTTAAAGTACATTGAAATATTATAAAATCCCGTGAAATTATATGAAATTTTATAGTATTTTCTTGAATCCTGGAAAATTTATGAAAATACCTTGCGAGCTTTTAAAATCCATTAAAATCATTGAAATCTTCGGAAATCTCATAAAATTCATTTAAATATTCTAAAATATTTTGAAACCTCGCAAGTCCTATGAAATAGTTTCATATATTCCGAAGTTGTAAACAAATTCTTAAAACTTCCAGAAGAATTTTTTCATTTCTCTTAAAGTCATTCAAAGCCTTTAAAATTTCTTAAAAAATTAATAATATCTTGAAAGTGCGTCAAAGTCTTTAAAAATACTTTATAATATTTTAAATCATTTCAAAATCTATCAGGTTACCGGAATAAATTGAAAATGCCTTAAAATCTTTTGATATACCCTAAAACCTGACACAGGTCCTATTAAATCGATATATATTTTCGAAATATTAGAAAACTTTTTGATACAATACCCCATGCAAATTTTTTCAAATCTCGTGAAAATGCTTTACAATCTTTTTAAATACTCTAAAATATTTTAAATCCTCTGAAAATAATTGAATATTCCTTAGAATCTTAGAAATACTCTGAAAGTTTTCAAATCCTTTTAAACCTTTGGAAATCAATTGAAACATTTTAAAGCTCTTGAAAATGCTTTAGATCTTTTAAAATACCATAAATTAATTCAAATCCTATGAGTAACATTAAATTACTGGAATAAATTTAAAAATTCCTAGGATCTTTCAAAATACCCTTGGACATTTAAAATTCTTCACAATATTTTTGAATTCCTTGAAATTTTTTGAACTCTTCAAAATCCCTTGCAATTTTCAAAAGCACCCTAAAATATTTCCAATCCTTTGAAACTCTTTCAAATTATTGAAATCCTTTGATTCTTTAAAAATCACTTGAAACTTTTTAAAGCTATTTTAAAATACTTTAAAATACTCTTAAAGTTTTAAAATCCTTTACCATTTTTTTAAATTCCTCAAAATTATTGAAATCTCTTGGAAATGCCTTGGAGTCTTTTCAAATTCCTTACATATTTATTTTGATTATTTGAAAATTACTTGAAAGTTGAAACTTTTTAAAGCTTTCGAAAATGCCTTGAAATCTTCTAAAATAATCTTAAATATTTCCAATCCTATCAAATCAATTAAATTACTGAAATGAATTGAAAACTACTAAGAATCTTTTAGAATAATCTAAATCTTAAAATTCCCTGAAACTTTTTAAATCTCTTTAAAATCAAATGAAAATTCAAAAAATATTTGAAATCCTTTGAAATCAATTACTGAAATAAATTCAAAATTCCTTGGATTCTTGAAATTTTTTTAATCTCTTTAAAAACAAATGAAAATTTAAAAAATAGCCTAAAATATTTCAAATTCTTTGAAATTCCTTCAAATTATTCAAATAACAAAATTCCTTGGAGTCATTAGAAATTCCCCAAAATATTTCAAGGCCTTTCAAAACTTTTAAAATCACTTAAAACGTTTTGAAGCTTTCCAAAATGCCTTGGAATCTTATGAATTACTCTAGAATGTTGCAAATCCTCTGAAATCAATTAAAGTACTGAAATCAAATGAAAAATCCTTGGAATCTTCAAGAAACCTCTAAAAGTTTTCAAATTCTTTAAATTTTTTTGAAATTCGTTAAAATTGTTAAAATCTCTTGGAAATATCTTGAATTCTTTTGAAATACCCTAAAATATTTCTAATCTTGAAAAATTACTTAAAAATCCTTTTTAATCAATTAAATTACTAAAATCGGTTGAAAATTCCTTGAAATCTGTTAAAATATTTCAAAACCTTTAAAATCTGTTGGCATTTATTGAAATTATTGACATCTCTTTCAAATGCTTTGGATTCTTTTCAAATGCCCTAAAATATTCCCAGTCCTTTAAAATTCCTTCAAATTATTAAAATAAATGAAAAATTCCTTGGAATCTACTGAAATTTTTTGAAATATTTTCCTACAATATATCAATTTGAAATCTTTTAGAATCAATTGAAATTTTTTAAATCCTCTGAAATCCTATTAAGTTAGTGAAATCAATTAAAAATTCCTTAAAATATTTTATATTACCTCAAAATATTTAAAGTTCTTTGAAATCTTTTGAAATTTCTTGCAATTGTTTGAAGATCTTGAAAATTCCTTGGATTAAAAAAAAATACCTTATAGTTTTTGAACTTCTTTGAAATCCCTTCAAATTATCAAAATCAATTCCTTAAAGTATCGGTGTTTTTTTAAATAGGAGTGCCCATTAAGAGCGTAAAAATTCTTAATTTGAACATCTTTTTAAAATATAAAATTTTTGATCTATATACATACACAGATCTCTGACATACTTCTATTCAAACCGAAAAAAAATTATTCGAATGTGTCACCATAAGGAAATGGAGATTTCAATCCTATAGGGAAAGTCGAACCGAAACGTACACGAGTTTCACAAATAATATTCAATATGATAAATATAATTAAAATATGATAGAAATCACAGTTATAGAGCGTAAAAATGAATAATTTGAAAATTTCTTGTTTCCGTAAACAGTTTAAAAACAGACTACCATCACAATTGAGGTTATGGTTCATTACTCCTTTTACAGACTTTACTGTGCAACAGTTGGCAACACTGAGCCGCGCATTACCAAATACGAAAAAACACGTGCCGTATTATCGAACTCGACATATGATTCGATTCGATTACTATTTCCCACAGTGATCCCGAAAAGACCACCTTGACATGCGCATGCTTCGACTGAATGGCGCTTATTGGTACCGCACACAGACACACACTACTGTTGAATATGAGCGGCCTACAGCACGCAAACGTTACCAGCGTTACTCTCGAAAATCGTCAGAATCGAAAACGACAATATCGTTTAGAGATTTTATATTAGGGATAATTGAAAGTTGATGCAAGAACAGAAGAGATGTTTTGATTCGAGTCGAATCGATTCACCTATAATATTAATACATTTTATTGAAGAGTAAGGAAGCTATGGTAATGCATAATGTAGAAAACAGTCTCCGGATGGAAAGATCAGTAAAATCAAAACAAAAACTTTGTTTCTTTGAAAAATGGCAACGTTTCGGACTCAATGTGGTCCCTTTTCAAGCCTATTGAAGCCTGTTGAAAACATTATTTATGATAGTAAAATTTTACATAACATAATAAACAAAACAAAAAATAAATCTTTGCTGATAAAAAATGATAAAAATGTGATATATTTTTTTTTTTTATATAAGTTTGATTGGAAAAAATAAATACTAAAAGTAGCCGGATGAGTCGCTAATGATAAGAAATAAAAAAAACAATAGGTATTAACAACAACAAGTGTAGACAATAAAATTTGATAATAAATAGAAACAATTATATAAAAAATATAAATAAATAGTGTATGATAAGATTTACCTTAGAACAGTAGTTTAGAAGACAAGTAAGAAAAGACTAGATTTTCCATGTTTACAAAATTCGGTTGAGAAAAGGAAAAATGTGAGAATGTCCAAAACAACAGCAATGTTTATCATGATGTACTTTAAGATACATAATGATTGTTGAAATCACAAATTTTTTATTTTTTTATTTTGATGTTGGCTATGTGAACAATAAAATACCTGTGTAATAGAGAAAATAGAAAAAACTTAAAAAGAATATATATATATATTGCATGAAAATTGATGACAGAAAGCTTGTATTAAAATTAGTTTGGAAAAGTATAACTTACCAAATTTTTTTTTAAAGTTTATAAACATTTCCGTGAATGTGGACAAACCCACATTTATTCGTACAATTAAATCACATTGTTATTAAAAACAAGAGAGATATATGGAGAGCTCCAAAACTAAAAGTAGCGGGAACAGTCATCTTTAGACGCCATGACACAACGTGTGTTCAAAAAGTCATCAATAATAAGTAGGATCGTAAGTGTTCTTGAAGACATCAAAATGAAGGAATTTTTGAAAATTCAAAAAAAAAAAGAAAAAAAAATTATAAACAAATGGAAGGAGTGGCCATGGGATCTCCGCTTTCTCCTGTGATAGCGCACATTGTTATGAATACTGTGGAAATTGAATGTCTTTCAACCTTAAATTTTGAAATACCATTATATAAAAGATACGTTGATGAGATTTTTATGGTCATTCCAGAATCGAAATTACAAGAAGTTTTAGGAATTTTTAACTCATTTGACTCAAATCTTAAATTCACTTTTGAACAAGAACAAAACTATACAATTAATTTTTTAGACGTATCTGTCACTAGAATCAATAATGAATCTCTGCTTAACAATTGGTACCACAAATCCACTTGATCCGGTAGGTACCTACATTTCCTATCACAACATCCTTGGTCACAAAAGAAATGAATGATTTTTGGACTCAGAGATAGAGCTATTGAACTATCTTCATTCAAATTTAGACCGCAAAACATCAAACTAATACAAAAAACTTTTAAAGGTTATTGATAATTCAAATTGTCAGAAATGAGAGTTCAAATTTGAAGAAAAAATATAAGGTAAAAATTATTTGAATGTTTCAATGAAAATTATAGATTAATGCTCAAATGAGTATCTGAATTTAATTTTCAAAATTATATCTGAATACTATGTTGAAATTTTTTTGAAAATAAGTATAAAAAATTATTAATAATTCCAATCTTCAGAAATGAAATTTCATGTTTAAAAAATATAAAGTAAAAATTATTTGAATATTTAAAAATAATAAAAAAAAAATGGTGACGTTGTGAAATGACTCTAATTGAATTCATTTTTCAAGATTATATGTACATATATTTTAGTTCTTTTTTATTAGTTTAAAAGGTTAGTAATACATTATATGTACAGAATTGAAATTTCAAATTTAAAGGAGAATATAATCTAGAAATTATTTGAATGTTTCAATGAAAATAATTGTGTAATGCTTTTTATGTTATCAAGTGGTTAATTAATTATTAACTGATTCCATTGAAACTTAAATTTTCTGTAATTTGTTTAGAAGGTTATTAATAAGTCAAATATTCACGAATGAAATTTCAAATTAAAGGAAATATATAAAGTAAAAATTATGTGAATGTTTTAAAGAAAGTTATAGTTTAATGCTTCTTATTTTTTGAACTGATGAGTTGTGTGATGAAAAAAAAAGAGGAGGAAAATAAAAGGTTTGAAGAAGAAGCGGAGAAGGCTAGGACGGAAGAAGAGGTTTGGAAGGTGTTAAATAAAGAGAGAAGAAGAAGAAAAAGAGTAAACCAGGATATTGAGATGGTAGAATGGAAAAAATATTTTATGGAATTACTAGGAGGGGTAGAGAGGAAAGTTAGGAAAGGAGGAAAATATGGTAGGGAAACAGATGAGGAGGACATTACAAGGGAGGAAATAGTCAAGGTATTAGGGATGATGAAAGATGGAAAGGCACCTGGTATAGATGATATTCCAAATGAAGTACGGAAATATGGGGGGACAGAATTAAAGGAATGGGCATGGACAATTTGCAATAGAGTATGGAGAGGAGAGGGGTGGCCAGAGTTATGGGAAGAAGGAGTAGTGATACCAATAGTGAAGAAAGACAAAGGGGAGGAGGTTAATGATTTTAGAGGAGTGACAATAATGCCACCACTATATAAAGTATATGTGACTGTTTTATCGGAGAGGCTAAAAAAAGAAGTTGTGGAGAAAAAGATAGAGCCACCGAATCAGACAGGATTTAGAAAAGGGATGGGAGTGATCGACAATACATATGTTCTGAACTATTTAGTAAATAGGAGAATTAAAAGGGAGAAAGGGGCAATGATAGCAATGGATGCGGACCTAAAGGCGGCGTTTGACTCATTAGACCGTGGCGAGATAGAAAAAGTTATGGTGAAAAAGAGGATACTAGAGGGATCCTCTGAGCACACTTTTATTTATTATATTAATATCAGACTTGGAAGAAGAAATGAAGAAAAAAGGATGGGAAGGAGTTAGGATAGGGAATGAAAAGATATATACACTGGCATACGCAGACGATATAGTATTGATGGCAGAGGATGTAGAAGGGATGACGGGCTTAATTACAGGATTAGAGAAATACTTAGATGGAAAAAAGTTGAATTTAAATGTAGAAAAGACAAAGATAATGAGGTTTAGAAAAGGAGGAGGAAGAAAGGAACAATGGACGGGAAGATGGAAGGGAATACAATTAGATGAAGTAAAAGAGTTTAAGTATTTGGGATATACCTTGCGAGCAAATGGAGATCATAGAGCTCGTGTAAGAGAAAGGATCAAAAAAGCAGCAGGGGTAATGAAACAGATATGGGAAATAGGAAAAAGAAGGTTTAAACAACATTGGAGAAGGAGAATGTGGTTATTTGATACGGTGGTATGGCTGGTATTAGGTTACGGAGCAGATATATGGGGATGGGAAGAAAGGAAAGAGATTGAGAGTTTACAAGAAAGGTATATAAGGTGGACGCTAGGGGTAGACGGGAGGACGGCGGGATATATGGTGAGAGAAGAAACGCAAAGGGATAAATAAAGTACTAGAGCGGGAAAGAGGGCATGGAATTTTGAGACAAGCTGTGGGAGGGAAAAGGAGGGGAGTTAGCGAGAAAGTGTTTGATAAAGGTAGAAAAGAGGAGAGGGAGGGCGATGGAATTAACGAGATTAGAAGAAGAAAGCAGGCAGTTCTTTAAGGCTAGAGAGATAGAAGACGTGACTGGAGTCAACTATGAAGAAGTGGAAAAAAGGGAGAGAGAGGAAGACAATTAATAGAAAGATGGGGGATGATTGAGGAATCAAAATATAATAAATGGTATAAGATGATAAATAAGGAAGGAGTACCATAGTATTTAGAAAAGGGATGGAGAGAGAAAAGATGGACCAGAATAGCAAGATTTAGATTGGGAAACGAGGTAAGGGCAGGTATGTACTGGGAAAAGAAAGAGAACAGGAAGTGCAGAATCTGTGAATGGGAAGAGGAAACATGGGAGCATGTATGGGAAGGATGTAGGGGAGGAATGGAAGATAAAGGAAGCTGGCAAGATAATGTGGTAAAGATTCTAGGGAAGGATGGTTTGGGGGAAGAGTGGATGAAAGAGTTAGAGGGTGCTAGGGGAGAAAATGAGAAAGAATCAAGTCCCTTAGGGGACAAATTATGAATAAAGAAGAAGTACCTCTATACCAATTACGCATTTTCCGCCAATGTTTGCGATGTTGCGAAATAATTATTTGAATTTAATTTTCAGAATTATATGTGAATATGTTTTAATTTTTTCTGAAATTACTATAAAACGTTACTTATCAATCGAATGTTCAGAAGTGAAAGTGTAAATAAAAAAAAAATGTAAAGTAAAAATTGCTTGAATGCCTGAATGAAAATTATAGTTAAATGCTTTTTATATTGTCAACAGATGAATGAATCATTAGCTGATCAATTTTTCTCAATATTAAATCACATCAAGATTATATTTTAATTCGTTTAAATTAAGTACATAAATTGATTATTTAATTGAAGGCCATGTAATTGAATATTGACTATAATTTTTATAATAAAAGATTATTTATGATCGAAATATCTCTATTCCAATTGTATAATTTTGGTCAATTTTTCGATGTTGTGAAATAAGTATCTGAATTCTGCTTCCAATCTTATATGTACATCTTTTTTTATTTTTGAGTGGAATTTCATAAATAAATTAAATTTTCAGGAATAAAAGTTCAAATCCTTCATATGAAAAAAGGTAACCTCCATCTTGTGTAAGATTGTAGTATATAGAAGGAATCGTTATGTGATCGAATATTGGATATGATTTGTATAATAAAAGTTTATTTATATTCAAAATACTTCTATTCCAATTTCATAATTTTCAAAATGTTTACAATGTTGTGAGATAATTATCTAAGTAATCTTCAAACTTATATGTAAATGTGTTTTAAGTTTTTATGGAATTAGTTAAAAATATTATAAATAATTGAAATTTTCAGAAAAATATAAGATACAAATTATTTTGATGTTTCAATGCAAATAATATTGTTGATTGATTTTTATGTTCTGAATAGATAAATTAACTTTTATTAATTATTGAATGATTTATTTATTTCAAAAAAGTGAATTACATGAAGATTTACTTTCTATTGTTTTCAATGAAGTCACATAAATTGATTATTTACATTAAGGTTATGTGATTTAATATTGGCTGCTATTTTTATGATAAAAATGTATTTTTTCTTTAATATATCTTCATTACAATGATATAATTCTTTCAAATATTTGTGATGTTGTGAAGTGAGTATCCGAATTCAATTTTCAAAATTATATGTGCATATATTTCAATTTCTCCTGGTATTACTTTGGAAGGTTATTAATAATTTAAATTGTCAGATAAATATTAAATACAACTTATTCTAATATTTCAATGGAAATAAAGATTAAAAGCTCCCGATGCTATGAACTCATTAATTAAATATTAACTGTTCCTGTTGAAATTTACATTTTCTGAAATTAGTTAAAAGATGATTAATAAATTAAATTTAATGAAAGAAAAGTCAAAATTTAAAGAAAAATATATATAAAGTGAAAATTATTTGAAAGTTTCAATGAAAGTAATTTTTTCATACTTTTTATGTTGTGAACTGAATAATTACGAATAAGCTGAATAATTTTGTTCACAATATCAAATTACATTAAGATTGGAATTTAATATTCTTTGATTAAGTAACAGGAATTGATTATTTATTTTGAGATTATCTGATTGAATATTGGCTAAAATTTGTAATATAAAAGTTCATTTATATTTAAAATAGCCTTATTCCAGTTACGTAAATGTCAAATGGTTTCTGAATTTGTGAAATGAGTATCTGAATTCAATTTTCAAAATTGTATTTACGAATGCTTTTATTTTTCCTGGAATTAATTTGTAAGGTTATTAATAAATTCAAATTTTGATAACAATATAAAGTGAAAATTATTTGAATGTTTCAATGAAAATAATTATTTGATACTTTTCACGCTCTAAACTGATTAATTGATTATAAGCTGATTAATTTTTTTCACAATATTGAATTACATAAATATTGAATTTTGATTAATTTTAATTAGATAACATAAATTGATTATTCACTTCAAGGCTATTTTATTGAATATTGGCTATACTTTTTATAATAATTTTTTTTTCAATACCTTCATTATAATTATATTTTTTTTTAGATGTTTGCGATGGTATGAAATGATTATCTGAATTCAATTTTCAAAATTATATTATGTACATATGTTTTGATTTTTTATAAAATTTGTATAAAAGATTATTAGTAATTTAAATTTAAGTAATACAATTAAACATTTTGAAAATATGAATTCAAGATTAATTGAATATTTAAATGAAAATATTTGTGTGATGCTTTTTATTTTTTTAAATGATTGTTTAATTATTGATTCTACTAAAACTTAAAATTTCTGGAATTTTTTAAAAAGCTTATTAATAAATAAAAATATTCAGAAATCAAGGTCAAAATTAAAAAAAAAATATGGAGTAAAAATAATTTGATTGTTTCGATGAAAATAATTGCTTGAGGGTTTTTATGTTGTGAACTGTTTAATTAATTATTAGCTGATTAATTTTAACCACAAAATTGAATGGCATAAAGATTTAATTTAAATTGTTTTACATTCAGAATCATAAATTGATAATTTACTTTCAGGTTTTGTAATTGAATACTGGATATAATTTGCATAATAAAAGTTTATTTAAATTTGAAATACCACTAATTAAATTATTTTTGAAATGATGCTGATGTTGTGAAACGATTGTTTGCATTCAATTTTTAAAACAATATGTGAATATGATTTTACTTTCTCTGAAATTAGTATGGAAGGTTACTAATATATTGAATTTCCAGAAATGATAGTGAATTTTTTTCTCAATGTAGTATACAAATTATTACAATGTTTGAATGAAAATTATAGTTGAATGTTTCTTAAGTTATAAACAGATTAATTAATTATTAGCTGATTATTTTTTTCAACAATTTTAAATTACATGATGATTGAATTTTAATTTGCTTTTGATTAGGTAACATAAACTGATTATTTACTTCAAGGTTATATAATTGACTATTGACTATACACTGTATAATAAGAGTTTGTTAATGTTTAAAATACCTCTATTCCAATTATATATTTTTTTTAATTTGGGATGTTGTGAAATGAGTATCTGAATTTTAATTTAGAAATTATGTGCACATATATTTTAATTCTCTCTGGAATAGTTTAAAGGGCTATTAATAATTCAAATTTTCAGAAAAATATGAAGTAAAAATTATTTCAATGTAAAGAAGATTTTTTCAATTGTCATTAGGGTCGTTAGTATTTATTTTTGTTCTGCAATCAATTTTTAAGAATTATATAATTTTTCTTTTTAAATTAAATTAAATTTTGGATTATTTTTGTTTCGTCCTGGACTGACTCATCGGACTCATCAGTAAGGCTATATGAATCAGTCCTGCCTTAGACAATACATTTTATAATTTATGCATTTAAGGGTTTAAATGACCTAAATTAATTATAATGTGTAATTTTTTTCAAAAATTGCTATGTTTGTAAATTTTGCAGTTTAAACATACGTTGAATTGTGATTTAAATTTTTTGCACAAATAAAATTTTTCTCATGAGATATGGGGATGCTGAATTAGAATAAAAACTGTTTAAAACAAAACAAAAAAATTCGGTTCCGAAAAATTGATATCAGGGTGCACAGTCTTCCCCTGTTTTTCTCAGTTTCCCCTTTTTTCTTGAAATTTCCCTTTTCCCCCCTATTCTCAAAAATCTACCCCCCTTTTCCCCTTTTCTCTTTAAATATACGATATTTGAAATTGTACCCATTATCGAATAATAATTAAAGCAATTATAGCACTTAAATAAATTATTTATGAATAAATAAGGTACACGTTCCAAGTTCAGACCATCACAAATAAATACTCTTAAACAAATTTGAAGATGAAACATTTTAAAGCAAGTTGAAAATGTGAAAGCTGCTGAAAGAAGTTATTATCCAATATAAAATTGGAACAGTTACAAAATATATATTATTTTTTAAATAAGTATTAAAAGATTAATACATTTTAGTTGAAATGTACAAAGTTAAATACCTAATTAAAAAATGGAATATTCCAAACTCATCAACTGGAATTTTAAACGTTCTAACTTGAGCAATTTTTAATTTTTTTAAATTTTTACTTGAAAATTTAACTATTGTTGACACTTTTTTTTGTTGAAAATTACATTTTTTAAACTCACAATTGAACTATTCCATTTTTGTTTGAAAATTGATCTTTTTTAGTTGGAAATTCAACTATTTGGTTGCATGTTCAAATTTCGTTCAAAAGTTATATTTTTTGGCAGAAAGTTGGTTAAAAATGTAACTATTTGGTTGAAAATATATTTATTTTGTTGAATAGCTGTCTTTTTGGTTGAAAATCAAACTGCTTTGTTAAAAATGCACTTTTTCAAACTGAAAATTGCAATTTTTGATTGAAAATTATTTTTTGTATTGAAAGCTTATATTTTTGAGTTAAAAATTCGAGTTTATTATAGAAAGTACTTTTTTTGGCAGGAAAATTCAATAAATAGGTAGAAAATTGGTTTTTTCATTTGAAAATTAGTTTCTTGAAATGAAAATGTAGCAATTCCATTTTTGGTTCAAATTTGATCTTTTTTATTTTGAAAATTCAAATATTTGGTTAAAAATGTATGTAATCTGTTAAGAATTCGTCCTTTTTTTGTAGAAAAATCATCTTCTTACTTTAAAATTCGACATTTTTAAATACAATTTTTTTTCTTCATTGGCTAAAAAATCTTTTCTGGTTGACAACTCAAGTCTTGTTGAAAATTCGTCTTTTTGAGTTAATGATTCAACTGTTTGGTAGAAAATTTGAATTTTCTCTGGAAAATTCAATAGTTTGGTGATTTTTGAACAACTTTGTTAAAAATTCATTTCTTAGTTAAAAATTCATCATTTTAGTTAAAGTTTTTCTTGTTTGTTGAAAAGTAGGTTTTTTAACTAACAATTGTAATGTTTGGTTGAAAATTAACTTCTTAATTATTAATTCATATTTTCGTGTTGAAAAATCAACTGCATTGTAGAAAATTCAACAATTTGGGAGAAAATTCAGTTTTTTCAATTGAAAATTAATTTTTTGAAACGAAAATATAACTATTCGATTTTTGGTTGAAAACCGTTGTTCTTAATTAAAAAATTCAACTATTTTGTTCAAAAATTATCTTACTCATTGAAAATTTAAAATTGCGAAAGTTAAAAATAAATTTCTTGCTCAGTTACAATTTTTTTTGAAATATGCAAAAACATGTTTTTTTTTTGATTGAGTCATATGCACACATTAAAAAAAAAGTTGAATATGTCGAAACTGAAATTTATTCAGCTTGAACCAAAGAAACATTTTTTTTATTTTTCTTTTTCGGAAAATAATGTTTGTCGTGAATTAGGATTTTTGGGATTTTATATCTTTTTTGCGATTTTCGAACGTTATAAACACCACGAAAAAAATGTTTCCCATTGATAAAAAAATAATAACATGTTTCTTTGGTTCAAGGTGAGTCAACTTCAGGTTCAAATCAATCCAAAAAACATGTTTTTGTATATTTTCCAAAAGTTTTCAATAAGGCAAATTTTTTTTTTATAAAAAAAATTGTTTAATTGTAAATTTAAGAAAGAGAACAGAAGATATTAACTGATTTCAATTGTTTTAAATTTAGATTGAAAGTATTAATTATAGTAAGGATGAAATGACAAATCTTGGAAATAAATATTTATGAGAACGATGTCAAACATATCAAAATTGTGTATTTAACTAATTTTATTTTTAAAAATAAATCTTTAATGGCAGAAATCATTGAAAAATCATTAAAAGTTATTTAAAAATGTAACATTTCTTACGAAAAGGTTGTTTCTTCTTTTCGACATATGAAAATAAATGTTTAATCTTTCCCCTATTTTCCCCTTTTTCGTGCGAAAACCACCCTATTTCCCCTTTTTTGAGCTCCTTTTACGCTGTGATCCCTGTAATATCAAAGATCGCGATATCATAGTAGTATGGTAGATTTTATTGTTGTTGAAAATCTGAAAAAAAAATTAGAAAATATTTTTTTTTATGAAATGGTAGTAATTTTTACAAATATGAAAGTGAAAAGGTTGAAAAAATTATTACTACATGATTTTGATTTTGAACATCCAAAAATCTTAGCTGTTGAGAAAAACCTTAATAAGCGTTTAACTATTAAATCTTATTTCATTAAAAAGGAAAAAAAGTCTGTTAATCTTAGATTTGAAAATTCTAAACTACCAAATTTTTACAGCTCTTTATGTAAGTCTTAATTTTCGTCATGTAAATTAACCTTTACTTATTTATCACAATCTACTTTTTAACTTATTTCCTTCATTTTTTTTCTTTTTTTTTTAATTTTCAAAAATTCCTTAATTTTGATGTCTTCAAGAACACTTACGATCATACTTATTATTGATGACTTTTTGAACACACGTTGTGTCATGGCGTCTAAAGATGACTGTTCCCGCTACTTTTACTTTTGGAGCTCTCCATATAGCTCTCTTGTTTTTAATAACAATGTGATTTAATTGCACGAATAAATGTGGGTTTGTCCACATTCACGGAAATGTTTATAAAATTAAAAAAAAATTTTGTCACGCTTTTTTGTGAACACGATAAGTTGAAAACGGTCGCAGATAAATTCATGAAATTTGGAGGGCTTATTTTCCCGACTAATACCTTGAAACTGATCTAAGGATTTCTAAAAATATTTGTTGCATTTTTTCTGAGCACTTAATAATATTTGAAAAATCGGTTTTTCATAGTAAAACATTTTTCATTAACATAATTCAAAGTTTATGCAAGAATATAAAAGATTCCTTGGTTCGAGACGAACCGATTTACCTGTAATATTAATATATTTTATTAAAGCGTAGGAAAGTTATGGTAATATATATATTTTGAAAATTGGTTTTTTATAGTAAAACTTTTTTCATTATCATAATTTGAAGTTGATGCAAGAGCAGAAAAGATGTGTTGATTCGAGTCGAAGCGATTGACCTATAATATTAATACATTTTATTAAATAGTAGGGAAGTTATGGTAATTTATATATTTTTAAAATCTTTTTTTTTAGTAAAAATTTTCTCATTCTCATAATTTAAACTTGATGCGAGAATAGAAAAGTTGTGTTAATTCATGACGAATCGATGGACCCATAGCATTTATACATTTTTTTGAAGAGTAAGGAAGCTATGGTAATGCGTAATATTTGAAAACACGATTTTTTATAGTAAAACTTTTTTCACTAACATAATTCAAAATTGATGCAAGAACGGAAAAGATTCCTTGATTCGAGGCAAATCGATTGATCTATAATATCAATACACTTTATTGAAGATTAAGGAAGTTATGCTCTTTTATAATATTCGAGTCATCTGTTTCAAACAGAAAAACTTTTTTCATTGACATAACTCAAAGTTGACGCATGAATAGAAAAGACTTTTTGATTCTAAGTTTTCAAATAGAGTAATTCTGACAATTTTTGTAAAGAAATCATAAAGCTGGGAAAGGGATAGGGTGCGACAGAACTTTTCCCACCCCTTTCCCAGCTCGAAAAATTATCATTTCGAATACAAAATTTTATTTGTCTGATTTGTCTTTGTATTTAAAAAATTGTTTGTATTATTTTGTAATGTTGTATTTTTTGTAAATTTCTATTCTTAAGTTGATGAAAATGAAAAGTTTAATTTGTCTGTTGTTTAAAAAAATCACTAATGCTTCCTCTATGAGGAAGCAAATACATTTGCTAACGGGAAGCAAAGTGCTCGTGAAATGAGCACCATATAATTATAATTACAAACAAAGTGGAAACACTCGAGATCGAATTCACAGCTAGTTTATTACTTATCATTAGTGACTCTTCCGGCTACTTTTAGTATTTATTTTTTCCAATCAAACTTATAAACAAAAACAAAAAATTCTCATCACATTTTTATCATTTTTTATCGGCAAAGATTTATTTTTTGTTTTGTTTATTATTTTATGTAAAATTTTACATAAAGTTGATGCAAGAACAGAAAAGATGAGTTGATTCGAGACAAATCGATTCGACCTATGATATCAATAAATTTTATTGAAGAGTAAGGAAGCTATGGCCATGCATAATATTTGAAAATACGGTTTTTTATAGTAAAACTTTTCTTCAACGTAATTCAAAGTTGATGCAAAAATATAAAAGATTCCTTGGTTCAAGACGAGTCGATTGAACTACAATTATAATACATTTTATTTAAAAGTAGGGAAATATTGGCAATTTATATATTTTTAAAATCGATTTTTATAGTAAAAATTTTCTCATTCTCATAATTTAATGTTGATGCGAGACGAATCGATTGACCTGTAACATTGATCCATTTTATTGAAGAGTAAGGAAGTTATGGTAATCAATAATATCTGAAAACACGGTTTTTCATAGTAAAACTTTTTTCATTAACATAATTCAAAGGTGATGCAACAACGGAAAAGATTCCTAGATTCGAGGCAAATCGATTGATCTATAATATTAATACACTTCATTGAAGATTAAGGAAGTTATGCTCATTTATAATACTAGAATCATCTGCTTCAAACAGAAAAACTTTTTTTATCGACAGAATTCAAAGTTGACGCATGAATAGAAAAGACTTTTAGATCATACATTTTCAAATAGAGTAATTCTGAGAATTTTTGTAGAGAAATAATAAAGTTGGGAAAGGGATATGGTGCGACAGAACTTTTCCCATCCCTTTTCCAGTTTGAAAAATTATCATTTCGAATACAAAATTTGATTTCTCTGATTTGTCTTTGTGTTAAAAATTTTTTTTGTATTATTTTGTAGTTTCGCATTTTTTGTACGTTTCTATTTTTAAATTGATCAAAATGAATACTTTGGTTTGTCTATTATTGAAAAAAATAACTAATGCTTCCTCTATGAGGAAGCAAATACATTTGCTAACGGAAAGCAAAGTGCTCGTGAAATGAGCATATAATTATAATTACAAACAAAGTGGAAACACTCGAGATCGAATTCACAGCAAGTTTATTACTTATCATTAGTGACTCTTCCGGCTAATTTTAGTATTTATTTTTTCCAATCAAACTTATAAACAAAAACAAAAAATTCTCATCACATTTTTATCATTTTTTATCGGCAAAGATTTATTTTTTGGTTTGTTTATTATTTTATGTAAAATTTTACTATCATAAATAATGTTTTCAACAGGCTTCAATAGGCTTGAAAAGGGACCACATTGAGTCCGAAACGTTGCCATTTTTCAAAGAAACAAAGTTTTTGTTTTGATTTTACTGACCTTTCCATCCGGAGACTGTTTTATACATCAATCAAAGGTCGAAACTAAAGAAAGAGATGCACGGTAATGCATGATGTTTGAAAATACGGTTTTTTATAATGAAACTTTTTTCTTCAGCATAATTCAAAGTTGATGCTGGAATATAAAAGATTTCTTGGTTCGAGACGAATCGAATGATCTAGAATATTCATACACTTTATTAAAGAGTAAGGAAGTTATGGTAATTTATATATTTTGAATATCGGTTCTTTATAGTAAAACTTTTTTCTTTGCAATAATTCAAACTTGATGCAAGAACAGAAAAGATGTGTTGATTCGAGACAAATCGATTCACCTATGCCATTAATATATTTTATTGAAGAGTAAGGAAGTTATGGTAATGCATAATATTTGAAAATTCGGTTTTCTATAATAAAACTTTTTTCTTAAACACAATTCAAAGTCGATGCAAGAATATAAAAGATTCCTTGGTTGTAGACGAATCGAATGACCTACAATATTAATACATTTTATTAAAGAGTAGGGAAGTTATGGTAATTTGTATATTTTTAAAATCGATTTTTATAGTAAAAATTTTGTCAGTCTCATAATTTAAAGTTGATGCATGAATAGAAAAGTTGCGTTCATTCAAGACAAATCGATTCCATAGCATTGATACATTTTATGGAAGAGTAAGGAAGCTATGGTAATGCGTAATATTTGAAAACACGATTTTGTATAGTAAAACTTTTTTCACTAACATAATTCAAAATTGATGCGAGAACGAAAAAGATTCCTTGATTAGGCAAATCGATTGACCTATAATATTAATACACTTCATGGAAGATTAAGGAAGTTATGCTCATTTATAGTATTTGAATCATCTGTTTCAAACAGAAAAACTTTTTTCATCGACATAATTCAAACTTGACGCATGAATAGAAAAGACTTTTTTATCATAAATTTTGAAATAGAGTAATTCTGACAATTTTTGTAGAGAAATCATAAAGCTGGGAAAGGGATATGGTGCGACAGAACTTTACTGTTCCCTTTTCCAGCTCGAAAAATTATGATTTTGAATACAAAATTTGATTTGTCTGAGTTTTCTTTGTATTTAAAAATTTGTTGTATTTTGCAATCTTGTGTTTTTTGTAAATTTCTATTTTTAATTTGATCAAAATGAAGACTTTGGTTTGTCTATTATTGAAAAAAAATAACTAATGCTTCCTTTAGGAGGAAGAAAATACATTTGCTAACGGGAAGCAAAGTGCTCGTGAAATGAGCACCATATAATTATAAATACAAGCAAAGTGGAAACACTCGAGATCGTATTCACAGCTAGTTTTTTTAATTTTGAATGCTTTAATTTAAATTGATCTATTTTTTGCAATTACATGCTTCACAGTGATTCTGTAGATAATTTTAGGAAAAAAAGGTGACTCAAGGTAGAAAAATAGGAGGGATTTAGGAGAGTACAGAACGTACGTAAGTTACAATAAATACAATTAGTTGTATGATAAAAGTCGATTTTAATAGTACTTTCACCAAACTGAAAAAATACGCTTCTGTTCTTACATTACATCTTTTTAGGGTTTCGGAGACCTGGGCAGATACCCTTTCAACAGGTGCCTGACCTATTTTTTTCAATGAGGGAAAGTGAGGGGAAGTGATAGGAAATAATGGAACGGACAGTAGGAGAACTGAGAGGAAATTAGGGAAGTAAGGTGAAATCTGGAGTAATGAGGGGATGAGAAGTAGAGGAAGGAGAAGTAGAGGAAGTAGAAGTAGTATGGGGAAATGACGAGAAAGTATGGGAGGGAAAGTAGGGTGAATAAGGGTAAAATATTGGAAATGGAGGAGGGGAAGTAGGGGTAGTGATAGGAAGTGAGGCGAAATAATGAGTGAGTGGGAGAAATAAGGCTACGGGAAGCAGCAGAAATAACGGGAAATTAACGGAGAGAAAGTAGGGGAAATAAGGCAATAATAAGTATCAGATATAAGTAGGAGAAGAGTGAGGATAGAAAGAAGGTGAAGTAAGAGGAATAGGAAGGAGGGAAAATACGAGATGTTAGGGAGATTAAGTGAGGGGAGGGGAAGTGTGGTAGAATTAGGTGCAATGAAGGAAGGAGAAGTAGCGGCAGTAGGAAAAGTGCGGGGAAATAAGGGGAAGGGAAGTAGGGTGAGTAGGAGAAGTAAGGAGTAATAATGGGAGAAGTGTAGGGGGAGTAAGTGAAAATAAAAGAAAGTTGGGAGAAGTAAGGGAAATAAGCAGGGGAAAAGTGGGGGAAGTGACAAGAAATTGGGGTTAAGTGGAGGGTCATAAGGGGATATGAAGCAGAGGAGATCAGAGAAATGAAGAAAGCGGAAGTAGGGAAAATAAGATGTTGAGGTGTAGGAGAATTATGAATAACAAAATACTGGACATGAGCGTAGGAGAAGTAGGGAAAGTAAGAGGAGGGGAGGTAGGGGAATTAAGGAGAGGGAAAGTACTGGAAATGTGAATTTGAAGTAGTAGACGTAGGGGTCATAAGGAGACGGGTAGTATAGGTGGTGAGGAGAAATGATGGTAGGGGAAGTAGGAAAAGTGAGGTGAAATGAGACGATGGGAAGTAGGTGAATTTATGGAAAATAATGACAGCAGAAATAGAGGAAGTAAGGAGAATCGAGAAGAGGAAAAGTAGAAGAAGTGCGGGAAACGTGGGAAAAGGAAGTAGAGAAACTAAGGCGAAGTAGAGAAAATAATGGGATGGAAAGTGATAATGTGATTGAAAATTATCGAAGGGAAAGTAAGCAGGAAGTAGTTCAAGTAACGGGACATGTGGGGAGAGCAAGTACGGGAGAGCGAGGAGAAATTATGGGAGGCAGAAAGGAAATTGGAGAAATAATAATAAGGGGAAATAAGGTGTGGTGATGTAGGTAGAGTAAGGGAAAAAAGGGGTTGAGGTGTAGAGGAATAAGCAGAGAGGAAATTGGAGAAATAATAGAAGAACAAGCAGAAAGAGTGAGAGAAGAAGCAGTAGCGGAAGTAAAAGAAGGGAAAGTAGCGGAAGTGTGAAAGTTTAGAAGGTTATATAGGGGATGTAAGGGTGAATAAGAGGAAGGTTAGTAGAGGAAGTTAGTGACAGTGAAGGGAAATGGTGTTAGGGGAAGCAGAAGAACTAAGGGCAAATTAAATGATGAAATGTAGGAAAATTTAGGAAAGTAGAAGAAATAAGAAAATAGGAAGTAGGGAAAATGATGGGAAATAATGGGAGCTAAAGTATGAGAAATAAGGAGAAACGACAAAAGGAAAAGTAGCTGAAGTGCGGGAAAACGAGAAGAGGGGAAGTAGGAGAAGTGAGGGAAGTAGGGAAATTAAGGCGAAGTAAAGGAAATAAGGCGATGGGAAGAAGTGAAAGTGATGAAAAATTATGGGAGAAGAAGTGAGGCATAATGCGGGGAGAAGCATTTAGGGAAAAAGAAGTGAGAGGAAGTAGGTGTAATAAGGCGAAATAAGGCATGAGAAGTAGGGAAAGTGATGGGAAATGAAGGAATGTAGGAGGAGTGAGGGAAAGTTATGGGTGGGAAAATTAGAGAAATGGGGAACTGTGGATAGGGGAAGTAGGGAAATAAAGGAGAGGGTAGGTAAGGAAAGTGGGGAGCAAATGTTAAGGTGGGGCTAGGGAAATCTATCTTCTAAAGGATTTCTTCCTAATTGAATAATTGTGATTCCTCAAGAAAATTCTATATCTGAAACCATTTGTGGTGAATTTAAATTGAACTGATTATTAAGTGGAATTCCGTGTAAAATGGGATCTGCAGGTTTTAAAGTCAACTGGGACATTTCTTATTACAGGTATAGACGTGGCTGGTATTCAAACACATTTCTATCCCGAGGGTGGTTGGGGGTGGTTAGTGTGTGCCGCCGGCTTTCTGGCCCTGTTGCTCACTACTGGAATGCAGCTCGCCTTCGGTTTGCTACATCTTTATGCTGTTAAGCACCTCGGCGAAATGCATCTTATGGATATAGGTGAGTTATTGCAATACGAATTACACCTTACATCATCTATGAATGCAAAAATGCACTCTCTCATACTGTCCCCTCCCTACTCCATTGACATTCCCCTACTTCCCCTCTTCTACCATTTTCCACATCCACAGACTTCAACCTTTGCTTCCCCTCCCTTCTCCAACATCTTCAACTACTGCCCCCTCTATTCACTTTCGCTACTTCCACCAACATTCCTTCTCACTTCCCCTAGTTCCCCTCCTATCACTTCCCGTACTTATCCTACCCACATTCCTCCTCACTTCTCTCACTTCCCCCACCCTCATTACCCCTCACGTCGCTTCCTTGCCCTCCCCTTATTTCTCATATATTTCCTTCCTTCCAATTCCCTTACTACTTCTCACTTTCCCTCCACCATTTCCCCTCAATTTTCCTTTTTGGAAAAAATACGATTGACAGGCGATTTCCTATTTAATATAAAATGTTTAAATTCTATATTTTTATTTTACTTGAAAATATTTTGATTGTAGTAGATGGATACCCTGGCCTGTTACATCCTATCCTATCTTAACGTCCCCTCCCCTCACTTATCCTCCTTTCCATCCCCACACTTCGTTTCTCTCCCACTTTCCTCTATTTCCCTTCCCCTGCATCTCCCATCCCATAATACCCCTCCCTTACTTCCATTTCCCTACACCCCCTCCTCCCACTTATCCATCATATTCCTCCTATAGTTCTCCTACTCCCTATCAACTATAAGGGTTTCTGCTTGGAGGTACAAAACCCTAAACTTTTTTTTTCAAATTTGAACACGCTGGTCTAATACATTAAGAATATATCAGTTATTTTTACTGTAAAGGTGATAAAGAAATTCTATAAGATTTTACAAAATCTCAAGAAATTTTGAGTGATTTTAAAATACTTTGAAGATTTAAAGGGATGTTAAGGGATTCCAATAAGATTTCAAAAGAGTTGGGAAGATTTTGAGAAAGTTTTTCACGGATTTTGAGAGATTTCGTCAAAGTGTGGATTTTAGAGGATTTTGTAATATTTCGAAGATTTAAAAGAATTTTTAAGAGATTTCAAAGATTTCAAGTGATCGTGAAATATTTCACTGAATTTGGAGGATTTCAACCGATTTTAAGAGATTTCAAGGGATTTTTAAAAGATTTAAAGCAATTTCAAGTATTTACAAAAATATCAGGAAATTTAAAGAAATTTCAAGAGTTTCACAGTTATTAAAGGAGTTCAATGAACTGTTTCCTTAAAAATTGTTTTTTTTCTGAAAATTAATTAACTAAAAATTGTACTCTTTCATTCTTGGTTGATAATTTATCTTCTTTGTTTGAAAATTCAACTATTTTGTTGAAAGATGAACTATTTATTCAAACGAAATTTTTTGGCTACAGATTTATCATTTAACTTGAAAATTAATTTTTTTGGTCGAAAATTAAAAAATTCCATTTCTAGTTAAAAATTTATCTATTGAAATTGAAAATTAAAATATTTGTTTAAAAATTCTTTTATTTAATTGAAAATTCAGCGTCTTTGGTAGAAAATTTATCTTCTGGGTTGAAAATCATTTTTTTGGTTGAAAATTCATTTTTTGGCGGAAAGTTCAACTATTTTTTCCTGAAAATTCGTATTTTTAATGGTTCGAAATTACATTTGCCAAACTTAAAATTTAACCTATCCATTTTTAGTTGAAAATTTTAATTTTAGTTGAAAATTCAACTGTTTGTTTTAAATTTTGTATTTTTTGGTCGAATTTTAATCTTTTTGGTTGAAAATTCATCTTTTCAATTGAAAATTCATTTTTTTGGCTGAAAATTTAAATGTTTTGTTAAAAATTTGACTTTTTGATATCTAAATTTTTTTTTTGACTTGAAATTAAACCTATTCATTGTCGGTTGAAAATTTATTCATTTTTGGTTGAAAATTTAACTATTTCTTTGAAAATTAATGTATTTTATTAAAATTTTATCTTTTTTTAAAAAAAATTAATCTTTTTGCAAAGAATTAATATATTTCGTTGAAAATTCAATTCCTTGTTTGAAAGTGTAACTAATATGCTGAAAATTCATTTATTTTGATGAAAAATTAATTTTCTCACTAAAAATTTAACTTTATATTTTTTTGTTGTTGAAAATTCATGTATTTTGTTGAAAATTCGTCTTGTTTAGTAGAAAATTATTCTACTTGGTTTAGAAATAATTTTTATGGCAGAAAAAGCATTTCTTAGGCTTAAAATATACTCTTTTTTTTTTGTTGAAAATTCGTATTTTTATTGAAAAATTAATATTTTCTACTGAAAATTTAACTATGAAAATATAACTTTTAAGTTTTTCTTAATTCAATACATCAATCCTATTCAAAGTTATCGTGGTACATAAAGAACAAAAAAAATTACGACTGTATGTGACTTTTTTTTATGCGCCTATTTGAATGAAAATAAATAAGTTATATCTTAAATAATTTTTTTCTGAAAAAAGATCTTCTTTCGCTCCGCTGGGAAAAGAACCACAGAACTACTGATTTCCGGTCAGGTACTTTCTCATTAAGCTACTAGAGAGATCGAGAGAAGAAACTTTTTTCAGAAATACACGCATTATTTTGCTAGATGGTACAACTCAAATTTTTGAAGGATTCTGCATTATCATTAGAGAATAACAGAAAATATTCAACGTCTTTTCAGAATAAATGGAGCTATGAAATAAAAATTATTTTGATAATTTTTTTTTCTGAAAAAAGATCTCCTTTCGCTCCGCTGGGAAGAAAACCACAGAACTACTGATTTCCGGTCAGGTGCTTTGCCATTAAGCTACTAGAGAGATCGAGAGAAGAAACTTTTTTTCAGAAAATGCACGCATTATTTTTCTAGATGGTACGAATAAAATTTTTCAAGGATTCTTCATTATCATTAGAGAATAACAGAAAATATTTAACGTTTTTTCAGACTAGATGGAGCTATGAAAGAAAAATTATTTTAAATAATTTTTTTCTGAAAAAAGATCTTCTTTCGCTCCGCTGGGAAAAGAACCACAGAACTACTGATTTCCGGTCGGGTTCTTTCCCATTAAGCTACTAGAGAGATCGAGAGAAGAAACTTTTTTCAGAAATACACGCATCATTTTGAATAACAGAAAATATTTAACGTCTTTTCAGACTAGATAGAGCTATGAAAGAAAAATTATTTCAAATAATTTTGTTTTTTGAAAAAATATCTTCTCTATTCGCTCCGCTGGGAGAAAAACAATCTTTTTTTAGAAAAAAATTATGAAAGATAATTTTTCTTTCAGAGCTCCATCTAGTCTGAAAAGAAGTTAAGTATTTTCTGTTATTCTCTAATGATTATTGCAGAATCCTTGAAAAATTTGATTTGTACCATCTAGCAAAATAATGCGTGTATTCTGAAAAAAGTTTCTTCAACAAAATGATTGAATTTTTCAATAAAAAGATGAAATTTTAACCAAATAGTTGAATTTTTAACCAGAAAGTTGAATTTTGCAACAGTTGATATATTTATTAATTTTTCAATTAATTAATCAATTAATTGAATTGAATTGATTAACTTAAATTAATTAGTTTAATTTTTTCACATTTCTATTAATGACATTAATTTAATTTTTCACAACTTGATATTTCAACCAAGAAACGATTTTTATTTTTAATAAATCAAATCAGATTCATTTTTAACCAGTTACATTTTTAACGAAGAAAGATAAAATTTCTAAGAAAAGTTATGAATTTTGAAACGAAAAGGAGGAATTTTCTACAAAAGAGTTGAATTGTTATCCCAAAAAATATGAATTTTCAACCAGAAAGTTAATTTTCAACCAAAAAGTTATTTTTCGAAGAAATATTTTAATTTTTTTACAAAAAAATATATTTGCAAGTAAAATTAAAATAGTTGATGGAAAAATTAATTGTTTTGTTAAAAATTAAACTATTTTGTTGTAAAATCATCTTTATTCGTGAGAAATTCAACTGTTTTGTTGAAAATTCCTCTTCTTGGATAGAAAATTTTTCCTTTTAAATTATTTTTTTTTTTTCAGAATTCATCTCTTATGAATAAAATTTGATTATTGGCGAAAATTCAACTAATTTCTTAATTTTTTCTTGTGTATTTATGCATAGAAAAATTTTCCTTGTGGATTGAAAAACCTTCTTTTGATAGAAAAGTGGTCTTTGGTTCAAAATTAATTCTTTTTTTATTGATACCCAATTATTTTTAAATGAAAAATCTAAAATAATATTGTTCTAGAATTCACCTCTTTTGGTTAAAATTTTACTATTTGGTTCATAATTCAACGTTTTTCTTCAAAAGTTATCTTTTTGCTTAAAAATTCAACTGTTTCGTCAAATATTAATATTTTTGGAAAAAATATTCGTCTCCTTTTGTTAAAAGTGTTACTAACTGATTAAAACTTCAACTATTTTGTTAAAAAATAGTTTTTTAATAATAATATAATATAAATAATTATATTAATAATAATAAATAATTATAATTATCAATTAATTATTATTTATCATCATTAATTAATAATTATAAATAATATTATTCATTATATAATATAATACTAAAAGTTTTTTTTATAGTTGTCTACAATTATATTTTCTTTTTAGAATTCATTTCGTTTGGTTGCAAAAATTAACTTTTTTGTTGAATATTCATCTTTTTGGATCGAAAATTAATCTTTTGGTAGAAAAGTCATACTTTTGGTTAAATTTTAATTCTTTTAATTTGAAAAGTCTACAATTACATTTTTAATCCAGTATTCATCTATTTTGTTCCAAATTCATTTTTTTGAACAAATATTCAACTATTTTATTGAACTTTTTTTTTATAGAAAACTCGTCAGTTTGAAGTAAAAGTTCCTTGTTTAGTAGAAAAGTTACTTTTTTTAGTTAAAAGTCACTTCTTTTCAATTAAAAAGTCACGGTTACATTTTTGTTATAAAATTCATCTCTTTTGGTAAGCCATAGCTCCATCTAGTCTGAAAAGACGTTAAATATTTTTTTTATTCTCTAATGATAACACAAAATTCCTTGAAAATTTTGATTTGTACCATCTAGCAAAATAATGCGTGTATTTATGAAAAAAGTTTCTTCTCTCGATCTCTCTAGTAGCTTAATGGGAAAGCACCTGACCGGTAATCAGTAGTACTGTGGTTCTTTTCCCAGCGGAGCGAAAGAAGATCTTTTTTCAGAAAGAAATTATTTGAAATAATTTTTCTTTCATAGCTCCATCTAGTCTGAAAAGACGTTAAATATTTTCTGTTATTCTCTAATGATAATGCAGAATCCTT
>CAKNYM010044627.1:0-50211 GCA_932195095.1 Andricus curvator | reverse complement strand
AACACTTATGGATATATCTGTAAGTACAGCAAGAAAACATATAAAATGATAATCAATTAAAAACAAAATGAACACAACTATCAAAACATTATTAAATAAAAAAATTATTTTTCAATTATTTATATCTTGTTATTACAGTGACTCATGGTTTCGTTAAAACCGAATTCTCAATAATTGAGGCATTCAGGGATGGCCTAAAAAATTATGGACTGGGGTCTATTACAGATGGTCAATACAAAATTGACATAAGAATGACAGATTCAACACAATTGCCAGAGTTGAAAAAAGGAACAGCAGTATCGATAAAAGGATACATACAAAATTCGAGTGAGTAATTTATCAAATTTATAAATAAATTATATAATATAATTGAAAAAAGATTTGATTAAAATATTATCTATATATATTTATATTTAAAATTTATGTTATGTTGCAGAAGGAACCTATTATCTAGAAATCAAAGATAAATTTTGCATTAAACCATTACACGAGAAGAAAAAGCATGTTGATTGAAGGTAATAAAATGTTAATAAAAAGAAAATCAACAAGCGAGAATGAAGAAGAATTGGAAAAAAATTAAGTCATCAGAGTGAAAATAGCAGCAGTCAATTTATTGTAAACGGAACATTGGCGTCCTCATATCATGAAACAATCGGTGTGACGTCACGCGCCATCAAAGATGATGAAAATACATGAGCTGTATATTTCATTTATAAATTTATAATAAATAATCATTGCATCAGGCGAATCGTTACATAAATACAATATCGACAATATTGCATCCATAAAATCTAACCTCAATTTTTGTATAGATGCTTTTATAAGTGCATTAATAAATATACTTCTATAAATACTTATATAACTTTGTTATTAAATTTATAATTACATTTATAAATACTTTATTTTATAATAATTGTTGCGTACATCAACGATTTATTTTTGCAAGATTTTTTGCAGAGGTGTGCTTACATTTTGGCACGACATACCAATAGTAGCACTGCTTTTTGTATTTTTTTGAAAGAAACGTCAAACGGGTGCGACAGCAAAAAGAATTTTAAAAATGTACGTATATTTCTTTTTGAAATATAAATGCGAAAACAAATTTTTTTATAATATGCTGGTAATATTAGTGATATTAGAGCATATACTTATATATACAAAAATTAAAAAAAAATTAATGGATGACACGATAGGTTAAAAAATTACAGCAAGACTGATTTAAAAATGACACTTCTATACATCAAAGGTCTTGAGGAAGGATTAAAGAGATCTTTAAAGAAATGCAATATAAAATATGAATTCTAAATTAATCACACTGTATACAAATTATTACATAATAAAAAGATTTCGATAAAATATAAACTTTAACAAATTTAGTTTATTTCATGAAATACACTGGTTGTAATAAAATATATATAGGTGAAACTGGCAAGATATTGAAAAGCAGAATCTATGAGCATAAAGAAGATTGCAGAATTGGAAATTTAAATACAAATTTGTCGCAACACTCATGAAATTTTGATCATTATTTTAACATTGATAATATAGAACTTCTGGCTTGGGAGAAGGAAAATTTTGAAAGACGATTTATTGAATCGATTTATATCAATAAACATATAAAAAATCCAATCAATTAAAAAAGTGTAATAATAAATAATGATCAAATTTACTAATGCATTACGAATTAACTTCCTATTTCAATATTTATGATTGTTTCACAGAAAAATTAGGAAATTAGATTTTAAGAAAATAAAAATTTTCAAGACAACAATAAACATTTAGCAAGCATGAAACTTACAAGCTATTTTCAGAATAAAAGTGCAAGTTCAAAAAAAAATATATAAAATTCTGAAGCTGCGTCATTTAAGAAAATATATTTTTCCTTTTTTCATAAAAAAGCTACAATTTCGTTAATTTAAAACGAAGATTTAAGAAGAAATTGGTGGACTGCAAAAAAAGGATTATAAACATTGGCATTTCTGTCATTAATGATATATCAATAAGACGTACGATACAAATGATAGTAAAATTTTATTATAGACAAGTATAATAACTGATATTGAAGTAAATGAAATAAAAAATAGAACCTGAATAAATTTACCAAATAAGATTTACTTCATTGGAGTAATGCGTAATTATTTATTCATTCACATTATTTGCATATAAAATAATGATTTATATTTTTATAACGTAATTCATACTGATACAAAAGGTTTTCTATATATTATAAAAAATTATAATATGTACAATAATTAGGAAACTTAATTTATTTTCATAATTCATTTACGTTTATTAAAAAAGAAAAAAAAACAAAGACGCGCGCCGTGGCGCGCGTAAGGCTTCTAGTATAATACCAATCCCATTTGGCTTTCCGTCCTTCCGGGTTTTTTAAAAAAAGACTTGATTGGCCAATCAAGTTCGACCAGTCCCCATCATGGGGCGCTCTGGCCAATCACAGGCTTCGTAGAGAATACATATATAAGAACAACATAACCTGAAACTTTAGTTTCAGGTCAGCCCTGAAGATGTGAACTGCAATGTTCACGAAACGCCGGCAAGATTCGTAATTTCGCACACGATTGAAACCCGAAAAAGAATTAAACTTTAAAGATGATAAATTGTTTAAACAAATAAAAATTGTTCAAATAATAACCAAACAATTTAAATAAAAAATACACTCTCCAAGTTCATTAAATGGACCATAGTATTAATAAAATACCTTAATTCGCGATATTATAGGGAAATAAAATTGTTCAAATAAACAAAAAAAATGTTTAACAATTAAAAACTAATTAACAAATACATACAATTTTTCAATTTATTTGTTCATGAGGAACTAGGAAAAAAAAATAAAAACGTAATATTTTATGGTAATATTTCGCAAAATCCTTATTGCACTTGCATGGAGTAGTTTTTGGGGCACCATGAAAGGGGCTCAGGGGAGTTGAAAATAAAAATTAATGATAAATTCGTATTCCTTGAAGAGTTTTCATGAGATCATGAAAGTATAGCATGTTTTCTGAATTTTCTGAAAATTTTTTGTGACTCGCCTTAATCTCATAACAATGAAAGGGTCAACCGTTCCAGATAAACGAAAGTAGCATTCGACTCGCAGCAGGGTATCTGCCTCGTCTGTTTCTGCAAGGGTCCACGACCACGCAGCGAAAACACAGCGATAGCTAACACTAAGCGTCACTGATACTGTACTTTCGTATTTTATTATTAAACAAAATAAAAGCAATTTTACGAAAAGCAGGCTCTATGATGAGAGAATACTATTTAGATGGCGTATGCAAGAGATAAGATAAAAATATTCAAGCGTTCGGCTTGTGACCTAAACCCAGTTTACCCATTCTGAAGAAAGGCTTTCAGGAACGAACAAAGTCAAGTACAATGGTCAGTCAGTGAATAAAATATATAGAAAAGAGATAGTCACATACATATACGAAAACGCCAAAGACGTTATAATTTATAATATAGTACAAAAATTAAAAACATACATTTCCGTCAAATTACAAAAAAAATTAGCCTAATTATGGGAATGACCTTCCATGTAAACAGTTTTGGATACGCGGCAAGTGTTCAGTAAAACTGCCTTTTGGACTGCAACTAGCAGCCTATCAACTCCCACGTTTTCTATATGACTCTTTCGCCTAGCATGGACGTTACCCGTGGCTGAAATCACGAGAGTTTGAACTGTAATCTTTTTCATTTGCCACAGCCTCATGATTTTATGCTTTAGTGGGCTTTACTTCTGGATCTAGGTCACATCTGTTTCTGTCGAGGGGAACTGTCACGTCGATAATTTCGATGTACTGTGGCCGCGCTCATCAAACACTACAATGTCCGGTCTATTGCGAACAACACTGTGGTCCGTAAGGATAGACCGATCCCAACATAGGCGGTAGTTCTCGTTTTCGAGAATGATCACTGGGACGTACTTTAAAAGGGCATCCAATCCTGCAGTAGAAGCAGGTTCAAGGCAATATGCTGCTATATGATCCCTGCAATATAATTGTGCATTTAAGTATACTCGTTATGAACTAAGTTTCTGCAGCTATCAATGATATGGTCAATGGATTCATTAGGATCACCACATGACCGGCACCGATCCTCTACAGGTAAGTGGAGATATACATTTGGTAATTGCTGGTGATGATTACCTGCTCCTGCTTGGTCACGATAAATCCTTTCGTTTCAGGAAAGAGTTCGACCCTCCGTAGCCACAGGTTGCATACCTGGGTATCACGCTTGTTATTGAAAGATACGTTCAGTTATGTGATCTGCGATGTACACACCTGATATGCAACAACATTAAAACACATCCAACACGCCTCTAACTCCCCAAAAACATGCTAGGACTATTAGAGTGGTCCAGAAAGGCTTTTTTAAAAAAGCGAGAACGCTCCTCGATTTTTTCTATTCGTAACAAATTAATAAGAAATTATTTGCACCATCATTTAGGACATCTCTTAGATTCATGAAAAAAAAATTAAATTTTTTTTTAGTGTTTGACGTCTGTAGGCAATTAAAATTATTGCTGTTTTGTGATAATTCGAGATTTTCATTCGACATGATTTTTTTTCAGCATAATATTATCAGTAGACCCGTTTCTTCGGTTCCTGATGTACTAAAAAATCAGTTTTTGAAGCGAACGTCAAGTGCCCTCACTTAAGGGTTTCGTAGGAACGGGTACGGTTAATATTTTTCTTTTCTTTTTTTTTAATTTTAAATTTCGTATGTTGATTTTGAGTTATTTTTATGATTAATTTTTTAACGTTGACCCTAGGAATTCATTAAGGAATTTTTTCACTTTTTCAGAAAATTTCCGATCCTGTATGCTGGTTTTAAGTCAGTTTTGAGAATGTTTGAATGAAAAGGCCTAAATTGTCATGTTTTTGCATACCAACGCTATGATGAGCATTTATCTCGAGGTTTTCAGTATTTTTCCTCAAATTAGACATTTGAAACACATCTCCTTACAAAAAATGAAGTCGTTAGCCCTAATAACTTTTGCGCTAGGCGTGCTAATACGGTCATTTTGAGTAAGAAGGGCTACATTTTCATGTTTTTGCATAGCGACGCTCTGATGATTATCTTTCTTAGGATTTTCAGTATTTTTCCTCGCATTAGACACTTGAAACACATCTCCATGCAAAAAATGAAGTCGTTAGACCTAATAGTTTGTGCGCTAGGAATGCTAACAGGGTTATTTTGAGTAAAAATGGCTCAATTTTGATGTATTTTCATATCAACGCTATGATGAGCATTTTCCTCAGGGTTCTCAGTAATTTTCCTCGCTTTAGACATGCAAAACACATATCCATGCAAAAAATTAACTCGGTAGACCTAATATTTTTTGCGCTAGGCGTGGTAACGGACAGATAGCCATTTTACGGACTGCATAAGGGTTTCCTACGAAACCTCTATTTTAAAGTTCTAATGTATGTTCAACAATTTTTCTGCAAAATTCATATAAATCAATGAAACCATTCTCTAATTATCACAATTATAAATTCAAGCAAATGCTTTTTCTAGCGTCAGCATTTTTTTTCTTCTAACAAGCTTATCTTATCTACAAATTTTCAAATTAAAAACTATTTTTCAGTTTTACATCTGCAACTTTTATTGATATCTTATCGTAAAGTGAATAACTATGACAAAACGAAAGGGAAATAATTGAAAGCCAGTGCCCATATGATTTTTGTGTTTCAGGTAATTTACTTAATTTCTTAATTATGAAATGTATTAAATACTTGAAAAAATGTTATATTACTAATTACTTTTGTAACTGTGACAAAACAAAATTAATATAATTTTTTTTCAAATATTTAAAATATTCAATAATTAGGAAATGATGTAAACTGTCTGAAACACAAAAATCATATGACTCTGGTTTTCAATCACTTTCCTTACATATTATCATAGTTATTCACTTTACGATAATGAGATACCACGATCTTCTCAACCTCTTCCATTTCATTGACAAAGATCAACCAACACATTCCAAACTCCGTGAAAGGAAAACAGTATTGAAAATTCAGCCACACCGTACGTATAAAATGCAAAGGTCCTTTGTTATTCGTGGTGCTCGCCTTTGGAACAAACTACCTATACTCATTAGAAATGCACCTTCACAATTTAATTTTAGAAAACTTCTTCTTAGTTACTTATTCAACACATCAAATCCCACTCTCGAAATCACACATTGGTAACACTTAAATTCATAATTAAAATATATATGAGTATGTGTATGAATGCGTCTTTACTTTTAAGTATGTATATTTGCGTATGTATATTTATAGTAACCTTCTGTTGATATCCCGAATCCAATTTGTTGTATTATAGTTTAGTTCTTAACCTTTGTTAATATGTATTTTTGATTTCAATCGTCAAATCGATCGCCGTCACATTTTAATTGTCATATGCATCACCTGTTCCTTATAGGGCTATTTAGCCCTAGGACCTTTTCATGAATAAATACAAATACAAACGCGTGACAGCATTCAGAAATAAGGTTATAAAAGCCGGTAGCCTCTCCGCCGCTAGGTGCGCTATAGTTGCTCAAGTCAAAGTTGCGGGAAAATTTGAATTAGATAAATGAAAAATTACTTTTTTATTACAAATTACTAATAAAAGTTTATAGGTCACTCATAAAAAAATGTTATCAGTTTGAAAAGACAAAATTTAATATTTTAAGTACTGATTAGTTTTTATAGCGTATATATTTCTGCACGGTATGTCGCGAGACGAGCGCGCTACAGTTGTCGCTGAAAACATCGACCTATTTCCGTCTTTATCTAACTATCTTCCTTTCACTCATTGTGAAAATGTGGAATGCTTACGAAAAGAGGCCTTTTCGTAACCATTCCTCATTTCCTACGTTCTTTATTCGCATCGTTCGAAATGCGCCACATTACACACAGATCATAAGTACGAAAACACGCCATTTTCATGATAGTGTTGTAAAAAGTTCTTTTTGAACTTAAGTTTGGACAGAAAGTGCTTTCAAGTCGGTTCTGCATCTCGAAATTCCAATAGAGCGCGTTCGAAGTTCTCTTTCAAATCCTTAAGATTTTCTGAGACTTCGGTTTTGTTTTTGTTCATATGCGGTCCAAAGTTACCACATACCATATACCAAAGTTCGGCGTTGTTCTGCCCCCTATACTTCCACAACGAAGTCAATTTTGTCAGTTTCAGCGTCTCGACCTACAACGTCAGCAACCTCCTATAAAGGCAGACGATCTGGAGGGTTCACAACTTTAGGCGCATGGATGGTATAGTGGCCTTCTTATGGTGTTAATTTCCACCTCAGGCAGCCATTAATTAATAAAGATTAAGCGTTTTTGGCCTGCTACATATTGCATTTAAAAAAGACGAAGGTGTTCTCGTTGTATAAGTGCAACACTTTTTTCGGCTTGAAAGTATGTAAGAACAGCACATTAATTAAGTTGATTTGTTAACTTCATCCTGCTCCGGAGTTGTTGACCATCCACCTGAATTTGCAGAGCAGCTTCACTAGCTCCAACTAATGATGTTATTCGACTTAGTTGTTCTGTGGAGGGGAGACTTTTTGTATACGATAGTTTCAATTCTTTAAATTCAGTCACGTCTTTACATATGCGACAGATCAGGGTGCTTTTCATACTATTTTTCTAAAAAGACCGTCCTTCTTTATGTCGAGGGTACCGCATCTTCCTTGGCTTCAGTGGAACTCTCTTAGAACTGGTCGGTTGGGGTCTTCTAAGTGAAGCAAACTACACCAGCGCAGCTGATAGTCTGCTGTTCGCGACTTGCGGCTGATCGTCTGTCTGAACAGTACCCCTTTCGGGCGTTCCAGTGAGATCTACCTGTTTATCACACAGCTCGCCATCACCGCCGTCCCGAATGCACCCGACGATCATTGGGAAGCGACTATTATTTTAATATATATGACCGTCTGCGAAGAAAGGGGCCTAACGCGCGGAAGCTTCATTTTACAGGAGGAGCGATTGAAGAGGCGGTCCAACACACTAAGTCCATAAGAAGGGCTCACTTTGCAATTTAATAACAATCCTGATTTTTCAGATATAGGAATAATATTTTTTATTATGAAAGAGCAACTAAAAAACTATCATAAGTTTTCAGCCCTACTGACTGGTAGATGCTTGAAATATTCAGTGCATAATGCGTGAAAATTGCCTGTAGTCGAAATCACAATAGGATGAATAGATGCATGTTTTTCGTTCATCCAGATTATCTCTACTTCATGCCTTAGCTCACTATACTTCTGGATCTTGGTTATATAGGTTACCTACAAATTCCGGTTAAGTGGAAAAGCAATTTCGATGATGTAGGCTTTACCTATCAATTAACTTCAGAATACTTTTAAAGTATCCGATAATTTTTATTTCATTAGTATGTCTTTATTAAGTCCAAATAGCATGAATTTGACCAAATTAATTGAAAATTTATGTATGCAAATCGTAATAACAATATGCACTGACCTGTAGATTTTTACTGATGACATTTCCTTGATTGATCTTAAAACCTTTGAGATTTCTTGCTTGAACGGCATTAATAATTTTTATAGTTCGAACTTCTTTAATGTCATTTGTGTTTAGTGGAAGGAGTAAAGATCTTGAATTACGAGATCCAATAGGTGTAACACGTATAAGCTGTCGAATATTACGCTTTCCATTACACGAGATGTTTCGTAGATTTATTGTATTGTCTGGTGACGTAACTTGTACTCGTTGTTTTTCACTTATACCTGTAAACGTTAAATGAACATTATACAATCCTTAATACCTTAAAACAGATACAGCTGATATAGTCTTTATAGCCCTTAGTGTAAATACAGCAGTTTTGCAGGTGCATAAACCAAGCCCTCAAATGACCCTAGAAAAGATTTTCTAAAAATAACCCCTACCACTAAAAAACTACCCTTAAAAAGAAATATTCGCTAAACATAAAAGTAAGAGCATCAGAATTGACGTCTATTTTTAAGCTCTCCAACACCCTTCAAACTGATTTTCCCCACATTGAGTGGACGGATCAACACAGGGATGACATGCTAGACTGCTACGATGCCAGCATTATCCCTGTTCGCGGAGGCTTTATGGCGCCTATGCACACTCTGGGGTGCCAGAAACACCCAGAGCTTCAGCGCGTTTCGCATCAGTCTTTGCGAAATCAAGCCGACAACCTCCGGAAAAATGGATATGTACGCGGAGCGCTTCCCCAAACGCTGCTTGATCAAGCTGCAGACGAAGATGAGGAAGCGACAGCAAGACCAACCGCAGAAAGCAGGCACCTTCTGAGAGATGATCGCAGTACAGAAGAGGGAGAGATGGATCAGGGAACTGGAGGCAACTGGAGTTGAAAGAAGATACTGATAATATCATCCGCTTCAAGGAGTTTTGCGATAACCTCATAACATCTGAGGAGGAATGTCCATCAATCACTGCCGAAGAGATGAAAAAAGCACTTAGAGGCACGAAGAACTTTTCCGCTGCTGGACCAGATTGTATCAAGAACTTCTGGTGGAAGAAATTTACTTCTCCACACCAACATTTGGCCCGCATATTCACCTCATATTTAAAGTCGGAGACGCCCATTCCGCAGTGGCTGGTGTTAGGACGCACTATACTCATGCCGAAAAAAGGCAACTTGTCCAACCCAGAGCATTACAGGCCAATAACTTGTTCGAACACACTGTATAAGATCTTTACAGCTGTCCTCAACAACAGGATTGTTCGACGAATTAAGCATGTATGGCGAGAGATGTACGAACAACGTGGCTCGAAAAAAGGTGTAGCAGGCTGTCGAGAGAACCTGCTAATTGACAGGTGTGTATGTAAAGACGCTGCAGCCCATCAGCGCGTCCTGTCAATGGCCTGGATTGACTACCAGAAAGCTTTCGATTCAACCTCTCATAGACTTATCATCTGTCTGTTGGAAAACTTGAAGGTACATCCACAAATAGTGAGATGCATAGAGAGATTGATGCCTCTTTGGAAAACTAGATTTACTATCTCATCTAGAAATTATCGTCTGACAACGAACAACGTCACCTTCCAGAGGGGAGTCTTTCAAGGTGATACCATGAGCCCTTTGCTTTTTTGCATCACAATTCTGCCTCGATCCCTCGCACTACGAAATTCTCCTGGATACCTCTTTGGCGACACTAATCAGCGCGAGCATATGGTCACTTATGTATTTTATATGGATGACCTGAAGATCTATGCCACTGGTAAAAGAAAACTTCAAACTGCTATAAATATCCTGAAGAACTACACAGGAGAGATTGGGATGGACTTTGGTTTGGACAAGTGTGCCAAAATTAATCTGAAGAAAGGAAAGATTACTGGCGTTCCCAAGGAACCTGAGCTTGTGGATATAAGTGTTATTAGACATCTTAATACTGGAGAGACCTATACATACCTGGGCGTGCGTCAAAGCCGCATTCAGGACGTAACATCAGTGAAGGAGTCTCTCCGAAGCAGATACAAGCATCTTCTTCGACAGATTTGGTCTTCCAATCTGTCGGCGTTGAACAAGGTATCTGCGACTAACATGATTGCCGTCGCGGTTCTACTCTACTCGTTTGGGGTAGTACAATGGACGAAGAACGAGCTTAAGGCCCTTGATGTCACCACACGTAAGATCATGCATATGCATAAAAGCTTGCATATCAATTCGTCAGTTCCACGATTATACATTTCAGGCCGTCAAGGCGGACGCGGACTTCTGAATCTCCAGTGTGTTCATAACCGAATTGTTTTAAGTACAGCTTACATCGTTGCGAATGGCAGAGATCCTCTCCTAAAGATGGTCAGGAACCACGAGATGATTGGCGAAGGATCGTTCCTTTACAAAGCCGCGGAGAAAGCGGCCGAGACTCTTGGCCTGAATTTTAAGATCAGAAGTGAGGAAAGTGCATTACTCCATCTAGATGCTTCATTTCTAAAAGCCGAAGTAAAGAAAGCAGAGGTTGGAAAATTTCACCAACAGCTACTCGACAAGAAAATGCACGGAAATTTTCACAGAAATGTAGAAAAACAGTCCTTGTCGAAGGAGCAAACTTTTGCTTTCCTCAAATCATCAAGGGCTTTATTCAGGTACAGAGGGTTTTATTTTCGCATGCCAGGACGGTCTCATTTCCACCTTAGCATACCGTGAGCGCATTTTATGTCAAGAAGTTCCCAGTGATAGGTGCAGAGCGTGTCATGCACACGCTGAGTACCTAGGACACATACTATCAGGGTGTCCGACCCACGCAGGAACTACGTATATCTATAGACATAATGCGGCCCTAAGAGTGCTTCATTACCATCTTTGTCGCTCTCACGGTGTTGGTCGCGACCCTGACCTGCCGAACGCTCCAAGGGAGATAGAGTCAATTATCCGAAACGAGAAGTGCCAAATTTTCTGGAACTACGATTTTCGGGTAGCAGTCTCCGTTGTGCACTCGAGGCCTGACATTGTTCTCGAAGACTTCGAGAAACGAAACGTTTCCACTAAGGTGGAAATGACACCGTCCTGGCATGCGAAAATGAAACCCTCTGTACCTGAATTAAGCCCTCATGATCTGAGGAAAGCTAAAGTTTGCTCCTTCGACAAGGACTGTTTTTCTACATTTCTGTGAAAGTTTCCGTGCAATTTTTTGTCGAGTAGATGTTGGTGAAATTTTTCAACCTCTACTTTCTTTACTCCGGCTTTTAGAAGTGAAGCATCTAGATGGAGTAATGCACTTTCCTAACTTCTGCTGTTAAAATTCACGCCAAGGGTCTCGGCCGTTTGCTCCGCGGCTTTGTAAAGGAACGCTCCTTTGCCAATCATCTCGTGGTTCCTGACCATTTTTAGGAGAGGATCTCTGCCATTTGCAGCGATGTAAGCTGTACTTAGAACAATTTGGTTATGAAGACACGGGAGATTCAGAAGTCCGCGTCCGCCTTGACGGCGTGAGATGTATAATCGCGGAAGACGAATTGATATGCAAGCTTTTATGCATATGCATGATCTTACGTGTGGTGATATCAAGGCCACGCCCAAGTATGTATAGCTCTCCAGTGTTAAGATATCTAATAACACTTATATCCACAAGCTCAGGGTCCTTGGGAACGCCAGTAATCTCTCCTTTCTTCAGATGGATTTTGGCACACTTGTCCAATCGAAAGTCCATCCCAATCTCTCCTGTGTACTTCTTGACGATATTTGTAGCAGTTTGAAGTTTGCTTTCACCAGAGGCATAGATCTTCAGGTCATCCATATAAAATACATGAGGGACTTTATGCTCGCGCTGATTAGTTCCGCCACAGAGATATCCAGAAGAATTTCGTAGTGCGAGAGATAGAGGCAGAAGTGTAATGCAAAAAAGCAAAGAGCTCATGGTATCACCCTGAAATACACCCCTCTAGATGAGATAATACATCTAGTTTTCCAAAGAGGCATCAATCTCTCTATGCATCTCACTATGTTATGTGTGGATGCACCTTCAAGCTTTCCAATAGACAGATTATAAGTCTATGAGAGGTTGAATCGAAAGCTTTCCGGTAGTCAATCCAGGCCATTGACAGGATACGCTGATGGGCTGCAGCGTCTTTACAGAGACACCTGTCAATTAGCAGGTTCTCTCGACAGCCTGCTACACCTTTTTTCGAGCCACGTTGTTCGTACATCTCTCGCCATACAGGCCCAATTCGTCGAACAATCATGTTGTTTAGGACAGCTGTAAAGATCTTATACAGTGTGTTCAAACAAGTTATTGGCCTGTAATTCTCTGGGTTGGACAAGTTCCCTTTTTTCGGCAGGAGTATAGTGCGTCCTAACACCAGCCACTGCAGAATGGGCGTCTCCGACTTTAAATATGAGGTAAATATGCGGGTCAAATGTTGGTGTGTAAAAGTAAACTTCTTCCACCAGAAGTTCTTGATAGAATCTGGTCCAGCAGCGGAAAAGTTCTTCGTGTTTCTAAGTGCTTTTTTCACCTCGTCGGCAGTGATTGATTCAGATGTTATGAAGTTATCGCCAAACTCCTTGAAGCGGATGATACTATCAGTATCTTCTTTCAACTCCAGTTCCCTGATCCATCTCTCCCTCTTCTGTATTCTCCTCCTTGCGTCAGATAACACCCGTATTTTGTCAGTAATATGTTGCTTAATTGTCAGCAGCTTTGACTTGTTCAGTGTGTGATTGAAGATCCTCAGTTCTTGGGCGAACTTTCGAACCCGTTCCATGAACGGTCTACCAGATGTTATGTAGTCAATCACACACTGAATACGGGACGCGTTCTGTCTTGCCCATCCAATCATCTTGTTCAGTTGATGCAAGCGTCTTTTGGTCTTTTGATCCATCGTCGGTTTTAGCGGATGGTCTTAACCCTTGTCTGCATCCCCAACTTTACCCACGTTGTCCGCATACCCACCTCTCTTTTTCAAATTTTTTAAAGATTTATGCGATTCAAATCTTTTTCCTGTCATTTATTCCAATAAATCAACGTCAGAAGTGAGTGGAAAAGGTCCAAAGCACTTTAAAAACACACACAAAACAATTCACCTGCTGTCCCTAGCGGATCTCGCGAGCGGAATGGTTACGATGCAACCCGATGCACAATATTGCACGTCGGGTTGCCGCACATAGAATGTAATGAATAATGAATAATTAACTAATAATCAATTAAATTATTATTTGAGAAGTTGTAGGCTCCGGAAGCTACGATCATGATTCCTTAAAGCAACCAATCCCGACGCAATCAATCAAGTGATTTGATGAGAGCGTGTGCCCTGACATATTGGGCAAAGCTTGGTTTTTACCTCATCATTCACGGACTGGGTTGCAGTCAAGTGCATGATGGGGGGACCGACAGCTCAAGGTGGGATCCGAACCACCAGAACCTCGGTAAAGGTACATAGAAAAATTTCAAGAGGTACCGGCTCAGGGATCGAACCCCGGACCTCTAAGGTGAAGTCCGAGCGTCTAACCAACTGAGCCACCGAGGCTCTATCAATTAAATTATTATTAATTGTATTATTATTATTATTATACTCAACAAATTTCACGTGCATGAATCAAATAACTTGATGAAAAATTAATAATCAACTCTAAGTTGAATTTGTATATGGTGGGTATCCGGGTACCCTGGGTGTGCCTGAGACGTATGAATACTTTGAGGTTGATTATTTCTGCAACCAAAATTCCTAAATAAATTCTAAATACACCATTTGCTTGGAATTGAACCAAATGAAGACGATCTGGAGGCCTGAAGCGGAATTTGTATTTTTATTCCAGTTACAAGCAAAAATGTACCGTGGTGGGTACAAGTGTACCCGGGTGTGCACACAAGGCTTAATGTCGCTTCCTCATCGTCTGCAGAATGTTCAAGCAGCGGTTGGGTTTCTGAGGCTCTGGGTGTTTCTGGTACCACAGAGTATGCATACGCGTCATAAAGCCTCTGTGAGCTGGGATAATGCTGGCATCGTAGCAGTCTAGCAAGTCATCCTTGAGTTGATTCGTTCACTCAATGTGGACGTTTTGCCGGTTCGTCGTCGTGTTTCCATCTAAATTATTTTCAGCACCCCGAACTCCAGGGTGATCGGCACTGTTTGCCGACCACGAGCAGCTAGGTAAAGAGTTAATCCATCCTTGTAGAGCCCCGCATGCAACGATACGGCTGTATACTCTAAAAGGACGCCCGGTATCCCAGAGTCACCATTCAGGACACCTCGCCCAGGTGCCATTCAGCTTTTGGCACGGTCGTTACGCCTCCGCTTAGGGGTTGTTCCTCTGGGACCATCCCTGGGCAATTGCCCGCGACTGCTTATTAATTATTGTAACCATATTCAGCAGAAACCCTTGGTGCAGGGACCCTCTATCCGCAACCCGAGGACGCGTTTGGTGACTTTGTCATAGGCCCTTCGGGTTTATTCCAGAGGAATCGGAACCAAAACCACATATATATCTTTTTATAAAAATAACATTGTTTAAAATTTTTAAATGATTTTGATTGTAATATTATAGTTCAGATAGAAAAGTTTTACTTCTTTTTAAAAAGGATATAGCTGCATTCATGTTTAAATATGTAATGTGTTATAAATAGTACAGTGTAAATGCAACTAACCTCCTTAAATTTTAGGAAATTTTATTTTTATAAGAATAATAGATTTTCTAACGAGAGAATATATAGACAAAGGCAAAAATCATCGAGTAAGCTCCTATTGTCCATTTCGAAGATTAAATTCTTTAGTCTATGTTCACTATTTTGTCATTTAGTTTGAATTGTTGTTTGCTTCAGAGTCTTAATTAAGATATAACTGGAAAACTTATAATTTCTGTATGTTCAGTCTTTTTTTCTGTTCGTTAATTGCTTCCAGTACTTTAACCAACTATTCAATTGCACAATATTACGTTTCTTCATGATTTTGTAGACTAATTCTTCCCAGCTGGAAGTAAAGATAGGTATCCTATCACTATTAATCATTTTCTATCTCTAAGATAGAAACGGATAAAGAAAATTGATCCCAGCCTGTCCCTCGTCTATCCACATTCCGCCCGCAAATCTTTCTATCACTTTTTTATCCAGCTTTACTTCATTCTATCTCTTTTCTATCCAGCTATATCTGCTTCTATCCCTTTCTTTCTCTATTTCCTTGTCAGTATACTTCTACTTCTTTGTCGTTTAATGCTCACTTTTTCTATCTCCTTTTCAATCCAGATTTACAACTATCTCTTTCAATTCCCTTTTCTTGATGCCTGCATATCCCTCACATACCCCCATCTATCTTTTTCGACTTTTTTGCCAATATAGTTCTAATACTACCCCTTTCAATCCCCACTTCTAGATCGTTCGCCTATTCAAGTATATACTTTTCTATCTCTTGGTCGATCCAGATTCATATATGTCTCTAAATTCGGATCAGTGAAAATTCATTACTTCTCAGTGGAAAAATTAAAATAGCTGGAAGTATTTCGCTGATACTAAGTGCAATTCCACTGATTCAAATTAAGAGACATCCCTTTAAATCCCCTTTTCTCTATCTCAGTTGTCCTTTGTCTTTTTTCTATCTACGTCTATTGTTTTTTATCTCTTTGTCAATTCAGCCTTTTCGCCTATCTCTTCGATCACTTGTTTCTCTATGTGCTACAACTACTATTTTAATTAAAAAGTTATTTCTTATTTTCGACAGTTATTTGAATTAATTAAAATATACGGCAAATGAAACACTTCATTTTTAAATATCACATGTATTAAAAATTCAAAAGAAGCAGGAATTTCAGTTTTGACTAAATTAACCAGTACGAGGCCATTGTTGGCCGACCTCGAGGTCAGGGGTAACAAATACACTGATTATAACAATTTTTTAATACCATGAAAATAATTGGTTGAAAAACAAAACGCTTATCACTTGCGAAAGTTAGTAATCGGCCGAACATGCCGATTAGTGACAGTTAAACAATTAAGAGGTCATTTATTGAATTTACGTGATTTTGCATATTCAAACAAGAGAGAAGTAGCTCACCTGGAAGACCTGTCGATCGGCGGAACCTTTTTAAGAAATTAAATAAGATTTAGGAATGAACTTTTGGAATTGAAATTGACGCCTCGTCACGAGACGTCCACACTCGACTCGACGTAAACAGAGAGTAAGGAAAGCTGGCGACTTCCGTCCTCATGGACTATGCTAAAACTATCTATAAATAATTTCCAGTCGGTAAGAATAATTAAAAAATTGTTTATTACGTTAAAAACCAATCAATGAACAAAAGTTATTTTCGGAATTGGGAATGTTTAGCTCATCGAATTCCACAGTTTTGGTATAAAATGTAAGAGAAATAAGGGTTTTATAACTATTACTGTTGATTGAAAATAGATGCTATTTCAATTTTTTTTTAAATTTTCATAAACAGAATCACAGTTTGGCTATTTATCAACAAATAGGCTCAATATTTTCAAGGAATCAACTTAACATTTTTTTTAACAAATTTTGTTAATTTTTATTTAACAACAAAGTTGGCATTTTTTTACCTTTTCAGAAGTACTATTTTTATTTTAGATTTATCAAAGAAGGTTTAATATTTGTAATTAAACTACCCAAAAATAATTTGCAGTGGGTGAGAATAATTAAAAAACATTGTTTATTACGTTGTAAACAAATTCATGACCAAAAGTTATTTTCAGGATTAGGAATGTTTTGCTTATTGAAATCCAGAGTTTTCGTATAAAATGAGCGATAAATAAAAGTTTTTTTACTATTAATTGAAAATAGATGTTATTTGGAATTTTTTTTCCAATTTCATAAACAAAATCACAGCTTGGCTATTTATCCACAAATAGGCTCAATTTTTGAGGAAATAAACCAAGATTTTTTTATAACAAATTTTGTTCATTTTTATTTAACAAAAAAGTTGACATTTTTTTGAACTTTTCAGAAGTACCATTTTTATTGAAAATTAAGAATCTTAAATTAGATTAAAATCAAATTCAAAATCCTATTTAACGTCCAGTCCCCTTTCTTCTCTTTTTTATTTCTTTCGTCTTTTTTATTTTTATTATTATCAATCACAATATGAAAGCATGAAAAATATTTACCAACGTTTCGGTGCTCACACAGCACCCTTATCAAGGCAAGAAAAATTAGCGTTTTTTTTTTTTCATTTTTCTTTCCTCTGTTTTATTTTTGTGCAAAGAAACAAATTTCTTTGTTTTTAGGAATTGCAATGGGAGCATTTTGTGGTGTTTGTCCAAATTTGATCGTTGAATTCTTGTTTTATTTACAGGAATTCTATACATTACCATTTTTATTTTCGATTTACCAAAGAAGGTTTTATATTTGTGCTAAAACTACCCAAAAATAATTTGCAGTGGGTGAGAATAATTTAAAAAAATTGTTTATTGTGTTATAAACAAATTCATGAACAAAAGTTATTTTCGGGATTAGGAGTGTTTTGGTTATTGAAATCGAGAGTTATGGTATAAAATGTGCGAAAAATAACAGTTTTAATACTATTCATTAAAAATATATGCTATTTGGCAATCGTTTAAACAATTTTATAAACAGATTCACAGTTTGGCTATTTTGCAACGAATAAGCTGAATTTGTTTACGGAATCAACAAATAATGTCTTGACTCTTTCCTGCTATACTTTGCTAATTTACAATAATTATTAATTCTTTAAAAAATGTTCATGCAAAAATTCAGAGTTTGACTATTTTCCACCGAATAGGCTGAATTTGTTTACGGAATCAATAAATAACGTCTTCACTCTTTCCTGCGATACTTTGCAAATTTTCAATAATTATTAATTATTTAAACAATTTTCATACACAAATTCCGAGTTTGGCTATTTTTCAACAAAAAGGCTTAATTTTTTTGACGGAATCAAATAAGAATGCTTTTTCGAATGCTTTCGGTATACTAGCCGTAAAAATCCTTTATTAAGGTGTTACATTAAAACGTTTCGTCCGCCGACGCCGGACCTCATCAATAATAAGATTAAAATCATCAGATCTTTAGAAAATTACAAGGTTAAAAGTGTTGCATGAGACAAGCTCATCACATAGATTCCATTACACATGATTTTGTCATTTTTTTAAACTTGAATTGTTATGCAAGCGTACAATAAAGCCGCTTTACATTTTCTTCCTTAAATTTGAAAGTGCCCATGATTCCAGCTGTGTATTAAATTACAAGATTTTTGCGGGCTTTTTTAATACACAGCTGAAATGATGGGTAATTTCAAATTTAAGGGAGAAAATGTAAAGCGGCTTTATTGTACGCTTGCATAACAATTCAAGTTTAAAAAAAATGACATAATCATGTGTAATGGAATCTATGTGATGAGCTTGTCTCATGCAACACTCTTAAACCTTGTAATTTTCTAAAGATCTGATGATTTTAATCTTATTATTGATGAGATCCGGCGTCGGCGGACGAAACGTTTTAATGTAACACCTTAATAAAGGATTTTTACGGCCAGTAGATAAAAAAGAATTTAAGATCAATTTACAATAATGATTAATTATTTAAACAAATTCAGAAGTTTGTCTATTTTTCAACGAAGACGCTCAATTATTTTAAAGAATATCTTTGCGATTACTTTTTTTGTATGGTGCTTTCCAAATTCTCAATAATTATTACTTATTTAAACAATTTTCATGAACAAAGTCTCATTTCGGCTATTTTTCAACGAAAAGGCTTAATTTTTTACAGTGAAGCGTTATTTTTCTCGTAACGAGATCGTATGCTTTCTTTATGTGTGCAAGAGAGAAAATATATTGAGTCCAATCAGGCCCCCGACGCCATCACATTGCTTCTTGTGTGCAGAGATGGGCAGTATTTCACAACAATTGTATTTGAGGTATCTGAAATACAAACTACATTCAGACAAAATACATTTGAAATACATCACGGGGAAAATACAATTAGCTGATGTAGTTCAAATACAGCTACAAAATACATGTGAGTATTTTGAAATATTATTTGAAATACATGTAAGAATTGTATTTTGTAGTTGAGGTATTTTATGTTTTTTCTTGAAAATACTTTCTAATATCAGCATATAAAAATTATATTAAAAATCCCTAGAGTGTATAATAAGTCTAGGTATTTTATGATCCAAGAGAGGAGAGAGTAGGGAGAAAGAGAGAGGAGAGAGTAGGGTGAAAGAGAGAGGAGAGAGTAGGGTGAAAGGGAGAGGACAGAATGATGACGGGACGAGGGGCGGTAAGTGGTGGCTAGAAGAGGGGATGGGAGAGGGAAGAGCGGAAATCAATTTGAGGGAGGGGGGGGGGGGGTCGAATCCTACAATACGGTACATAGAGCTGCGCAGTAACCTTGTGTGGTGAATTAAGCTGCACAGTAGAAGAATGTAGTATGAAGGGATGCGCAGTAGAGGTTTACAATGTGTGGAGCTGCACAGTAGAGACCTACAACATGCATGGGTGCGCAGTAGATATGTACTATACCCAAGGCTGCACATTGAAGACATCCGACATGTAGGGATACATCATATAACATGCAGAGCTGCGCAATAGAGCCATGTAATGTGCATGACTACACAGCAGTATCATGTAAGGTACATAGATGCACAGTATATCAATGTAATGTGCAGGGATGCGCAGTAGAGTTCTGCAACGTATATGGATGCGCAGTAGAGCCATATAGGATACAGTGGTGCGTAGTAGAATCATGTAATGCTTAGAGATGCACCGTAGAATCATATAATGTGCAGAGATGCGCAGTAGAGTCATGAAATGTGCAGGGATGCGCAGTAGTTATTTAATATACATGCATGCGCAGTAGTGCCCTGTAATGTACAGGACTGCGCAATAGTCATGTAATGTGCAGGGCTGCACAATAGAGTCATGTAATATGCAGGGCTGTGCATGAGATTCATATAAGGTGCACGGCTGCACAGTAGAGTCCTGTAACGTTTAGGGATGCACAGTAGGGGCACGCGATGTACAGGGATGCACAGTAGAGTCATGCAATGTACGTGGCTGCACAGTAGAGTACTGCACTATGCAGGAATGTACGGTAGTTTCATGAAATGTGCAGATATGCGCAGAAGAGTCATGTAATGGGAATAGATGGGCAGAATTGTCATGTAATGTACAGCCATGCGCAGTCGTGCGACGTGATGTGCATGGCTGCGCAGTAGTCCTGCGATGTACAGGACCGCACAGTAGAGTTCTATAAGGCGCAGGGCTGCGCAGTAGAGCCCTTTAATGTTTATGGCTGCACAGTAGAGTCCTGTAATGTATAGGGCTGCATATTAGAGCCATGCACTGTACATGGCTGCACAGTGGAGCACTATAATATGCAGGGCTGCACAGTAGAGTCATGTAATATGCGTGGCTGCACAGTAGGGTCATGCGATATGCCGGACTGCGCACTAGATTCATTTAATGTGCAGATATGCACAGACGAGTCATGTAATGGGCAGAGATGAGCAGCATTGCCCTGTAATATACAGACAGGAACAGTCGTGTTATGTGATGTGCAGGACCGCGCAGTAGAGTCCTATAAGGCGCATGGCTGCGCAGTAGAGCCCTGTAATGTTTATGGCTGCACAGTAGTCATGTAATGTATAGGGCTGTCCATTAGAATCATGTAATGTACAGTGCTGCACAGTAGAGCCCTATAATTTACAGGGCTGCGCATTAGAGGCGTGTAACGCGCATGGCTGCGCAGTATAGTCATGTTATGTACATGGCTGCATACTAGGGTCATGCAATGCTCAGAGATGCACAGTAGAGTCCTGTAATGCACAGTAGAACCATATAATGTACAGATCTGAACAGAATAATCCTGTAATGCGCAGTACTACACGGTAGGGTCATGTAATATGCAGAGCTGCATAGTAGAGTCCTGTAGCGTGCATGTATGTGCAGCAGAGCCATGCGAGATACATGGCTGCACAATATAGTCCTGCAATATGCAGGACTACGCAGTAGAGTCATGAAATGTGCAGGGCTGCGCAATAGAGCCCTTTTATGTACATGACTGCGCAGGAGAGTCATGCAATGTCCCGGACTGTGCAGTAAATCCATGTAATGTTCAGGGCTGCGCAGTATGGTTATTTCGCACGTATGACTGCATATTAATATCATAACTACCTACTGCGCAGCTCTATGTTTTATAAATAACTACTGCGTAACCCTGCATATCGTAGGTATCTATTACCTAGTCTTACCTACCATATGCCTCCACTGCGCAGTCCTGCGCACTACAGAACTCTACTGCGCATCCTAATTTATTGCGAAAGTATACTGCGCAGATCTGTCTCATAAATGACCACTGCGCAGTTCTGTGACTCAAAATAGATACTGCGCAGCTCTATGTCCTATAAATACCTACTGAACATCCCTGCATATCTCATATATATTTACTGTGCAGCCTAATTTATCACAGAAGTGTACTGCTAAGCTATATGCGACATAAATACCTACTGCGCAGCTCTATGCCTCATAAATGCCTAGTGCACATCCATACATATCTTATATATTCACTGCGCATCCTAATTTATGACAAAAGTGTACCGCGCAGCTCTATGTCATATAAATACATACTGCGCAGCTCTACATCTCATAAATACCTACTACATAGCTCTATGCCTCATAAATACCTACTGCGCAGCTCTATGTCACATAAATACCTACGGCGCAGCTCTATGTCTCACAAATAATTACTGCGCATCCCCATGTCACATAAATGTTCACCGCACAGCGCCATACCCCATAAATACCTACTGCGCATCCCTACGTATCGTAGGTATCTACTGCGCATCCTTAATTAACATAGGGCTCTATTGCGCAGCTCTATGTCCCACAAATAACAACTGCGCAACTCTATGCCCTATAAAAGCCTACTTCACATAGCTAAATATCTTAGATATTTACCGCGCAGCTTTATGTCACATAAATACCTACTGCGCAGCTATATGCCTCATAAATACCTACTGTGCAACTCTATTCCACATGAATACCTACGGCGCATCTCTATGTCACATAAATACATACCGCGCATCTCTATGTCACATAAATGCCTACGGTGCAGCTCTATGTCTCATAAATACATACTGCGCATCTCTATATCTAATAAATGCCTAATGCTCAGTTCCATGTCTCATAAATGCCTACTGCAAATCCCTATGGATTGTAGGTATCTACTGCGCATCCTTAATTACCATATGTCTCTATTGTGCAACCCTGAACACTGCAATGCTTCATTACGCAGCATGATACACCACAACAGTGTACGGCGCAGCTTTGTGTTTCACAGATCTCTACTGCGCACCCCTGCATATTTTAGGTCGCAAATATGCAAACTTACGTATAATATATGTATACTGCGCAGCTCTAAGCACTCCATAACTCCACTGCGCATCCTTACATACCGCAAATCTCTACTGTGTAGCCCTTCACACTGGGGGACTCTACTGCGCACCCCAATTTACTACAAAAGTGTACTGCGCATTTTCATGCTTAATAAACATCTACTGTGTATCTATATGCCCCATAAATACACACTGCGCATCTACACGTTCCATAACATCCACTGCGCATCCCTACATATCGTATGTATCTATTGCGCAGCCTTATGTACCATATGTACCTACTGTGCAGCCCTGAACACGGCAGGACAATGCTGTGCAGTTTAATGTACCACAATCGTGCACTGCGCAGCTTTACGCTTCACAAATCTGTACTGTGCATCTCTACGCACTCCATGATGCTACTGCCCCCTCCCCTCCCACCCCTTAGAATAATGCCACCACTCTTTGTCTCTCTTTTCTACTCCCAATCTTTGACCATGAAATTCCTAGACTTATTATGCACTGTAGGGATTTGTAATATAATTTTTATATGCTGATATTAGAAAGTATTTTCAAGAAAATATACAAAATACAATTCTTACATGTATTTCAAATAATATTTCAAAATACTCACATGTATTTTGTAGCTGTATTTGAACTACATCAGCTGAGTTGTATTTTCCCTGTGATGTATTTCAACTACATGGTGCTGAAATACATGTATTTCAGCCATGTAGTTGAGGTATTTTGTGCCCAGTTCTGCTTGTGTGCCACTAATACAGGTGAAAAGAGAGTGTCATTACTAAAGTGCTGACATATTGGGATATTAACAGTGTCTGGACAATGGAGAATCTAGGAGAAATGTGGGCAGAATCTACATATATCAGGGTGACGATTAAAAAAGGATTTCAAAATTCCCTGATCACTTCCCAATTTTTAAACAGAGTCTGTTAGCCTGTTAACGTGCTTATTATTATTCAATAACAAAAACATTTGAAATATATTCTACTTAAAAATTACTTTATTATTTGGCATGAATTAGCACAAATGTAACTTTTCCAATCACAGAACAAACCGTAAAATAAAAAACGCATAAAATAAAATAAAATCAGCAAACGAAACACTTATGACATTTTTTACAACACTTGAATTTCATCATTTAATGAGTCGACTTCTTTTCGAACTTCTTCTAAAGCTCTGGCCCTCTTGGCTTCTAGTTCTGTTACTTGCAGCTTTAAAACCCTCTTCTTAACTGCTGTCGTGTTCTGAGATTCGGCTTCTTTTCGGCGCTCCTCAGCTGCTTCTTTAAAACGAGAGTACGCATTTCGCGCTGCGACAATACCTTCTTTGGTAACATTGAATTCTTCCACTCCACCGAGGGTAGTGACTGCGTCATAAACAGCTCTTCACCCGACTAGAGTTTCCTCCTTCATATCTTCAATAAGACATTCGTTATTCACTGAGAAGCCTCGTTCGACGTTGGCGTTTCCGTGAGAGAGAACAGTATCATTTTCATAGCTTTATCGATGTTTTCTCTAGGCTTGTTGGCCTCGAAAAGTTTGATCCAAAAATGGTCCACACGTTGACTTTTTCTACAGAAATTTTTTTTAAGTCTTCTTGAACTTGTGGCAGCTTACAAATATTCCTGAATTAACAAGTTGCTTTGTCTGCAATATTGCAGGCAGAGCCAATTTTTATCAACGAGAGTCGTTAACGAAGTTCCCAATCTTTTTTTCCCCAGTTTGAGATCAGCTGCAACATATCAATCAAAGCAGGAGGGAGCGTTTGTCAACGTATACGCAAGCGGACCATCCATAGAAATTTGAAGAATCATCTTAGGTGGAAGAGGTGATGTGCTTTTCAAAAATGCGATGGGCAAGTCTGATGCTCTGGCACGCCTCAAAAATACTGACGGGAGGTATCGCGTCTTCACTTCTCCACCATATTTTGGCCAGAAACGAACATTTAAATCCATTTGTTGCTTTTGAGCAATTTTGCTGAGCGATTCGTCGAACCCTACTGTGAAAAAATCACATTCCATCACCTCGTGAACCAACTGTTTACTGAAGTACGGTGCCAAGCCAAATACAATTATGTAGTTCATCTTATCGCGCTGCAGCTGCATTTTTTTTTGCAATTTCACCGTCGGGAAACCTTTTGGAAAAAAACTTTACGTTCCGTCCTGCTGAGCGCAATGACTTATGCGTCATAACACTTTCAATGACCCATATTATTTCTGCTCTCGTGACATCATCCTTGATTAAAAAACTCTGGAGTCTAAACGGTGGCTTCTCCACGGTTTCTATCGGAGCTATCTGTGATGTAGACGGCAACTTTGCAACTTGGATAATTTGTCGCACAAGATGGTTTGAAGCAGACTTTTCATTGATAGCACTAATGGAATCACTTTGCTGAGAAGACTCGTTGCAAAGAAAAGATTGCAGTTTATGCATGGTAGTCAAAGCATTCATCGCTTTTTTGTGCTTGTCACCTATTATATGACTGATCAGAGCTCTTCGTCCCATATTGCTAACGCTAAATGATTTTCCATTCCCACATCTAACACACTTCGCCGTAGTCGAATCATTTTCAACTCTTGCTAGCCACGGTTTGAATTCAGGATCTTCAACCACTGCGTTTAACCGTTGTGTTGCCACCCAAAAAAACTCACAGCATCTGCCACCCGGGTACCTCGGCAACCCGCCCACGAAATTGTTGTTAAAAGTCCATCGTAACTTGAAATAACTATGTATATTCAATCAATATTTAATTATTCGTATTCTAGAAAGGTATTCCTAGTATTCCTACCTAGAACGCAAACATAAAATGGCGTGTTTTCATGCCTCCATAAACGAACGAAAAAGGACGCGTTATGAGTGGTGTCCGGCGGCGCGTTGGATAACACAGGCCGACAAAAATTGCCAAAAATATTTTACCAGGAACCCGAATATACTTCTCCGAAGGTTTTTGGCGTGCTGAATCCAAATCCGAGGTCAGGATTTCTCTAGTGGCTCAGGTTTTCTGTCGGGGTACCCGGGTACCCGGGTAGCTCAGCCGTGCTTTTTTTCAATTGCAAAATATTTCAAGCTAAAAAATTTCTAAAAATATGCGCAATGCAAATTTCGATAGAGAATCGGTTCAATCATGTAGATTAGAGAAGCATTCAGCCTATCTTTATTAGAAAGAAAGTTATTTAACAAAACGTATGCCGATGAGTACCCGGGTGGCAACACAAGGGTTAAAAAGTGGTAATTACAAACAGACGTAAAAATCTACAGAGGAAAATTATTTTCATTTACGCGTAAAAAAGAGAGAAAATTAAATTCGAATTTGTGGTAAATGATAGTGTATTTGGATATATTTAATACTAAAATTAGAAGTCATAACCTTATTCTTATTGCCAATTATATTATAGATAAATATTATTTTGGGAAGAATGCAGAAAATATGAATGCCTTTATGAATATGGTTAAAAAACAAACAAAACTTCAAAAACGAACTCGTGTCGAATCAAAAACAAATATCTTATTCTGTTCTCGTATACGATGAGATCGTAACAAAAACAAATTGAATATTTTTAATGAGTTTCTAAGGATAAATATATTGATAGATGTCAAGACAAACTCAGATTCTGCCATTGGATATACAATTTCACAAATGCCGATATAAATGAAAGCACATAAATTTTTTGTTTTGTTTTCTAACCTCAACCTAACCTCTAATCAAGCGGCACGAGCTGCGAACTTGTAACTTGGATGAGGAATAGAAGACTGCAACGCACATTCGTATAATGTAGTAAATGAAACTTACCGAAAACGAAAAACTAAGAATGTCCAAATTAGAGAATTTCCAAATGCATGTTGGTGGCGGAAGTGAGAACGTGTTTAGTGACAGGTGGTGAGAGAATTTTACGGAATTTCTGTGGAAGGTGTGAGTGGAGTGTCAGGGTGGAAGCCGAGGAGGTGAGTAGGGTTGTGTGGGGTGAATTGGGGAGATAAAAAGTGAGTTTCAGCGTGGGTGTGAGGTGGGATTTAGTTGGATAGGGAAAGTGAGGTTAGGTTGGCAAGTAATCGGGGGAGGTCGTGGTCAGGAGTCTTGGGCTTTCGAGGGGTCAAGGGTGGTTCTCGCAGAGTTAGGGGATGCTAAGGGAGAGAAAGGGGTGTCTGCAGGGACTGAGGAATTGAAGAAAAAAAAAGGGGGGGAAAAAGAAGGAAAATTTGGCGGCGAAAGACGCAAACATTTTGCAGAGACATCTGTCGCCTTTGAAAGGTGCTGCAGGAATAGGTCCCAGTTACCGGCGGCAGAGCGGGAGGTGGGCAGCGAGAGTACTGGCAGTGCTGGTAGTGAAACTGACGGGGAGGGAATTTTCCAAAAGCCACGACGGCCAACAACGCGTCGCCCGGTGTCGAGCGGTGCGTCGGGGAGAGGGAGAGAGCGGGACGGTGGCAACGAAGGAAGCGAGAAGGAAAGGGAGAGAGCGTCGAGCGCAAGTGACGGGGAGGATCTCTTGAAAAGGAAGAGAGACAGCCAAGAGAGTCCGGAGAAAAGCGAGGTCGAGAGCCAGTTTAAAAAAAGCGTGATAACACCTAGGTCACCCCCCAAAAAAATGGAGGGTATGTTGGAAAAGGAGGCTTTCGGGATGTTGTTAGGCGAGATCAGGGGGCTGAGGGAGGACGTAAGGGGGACCAGGGAGCAGATGGAAGGCATGAGGGAGGACTTGAGAATCAGAGATGAGAAATGGGAAAAGGAGGTGAAAGAGCTGAGAGAGAGAGAGAGTAGATGGGTTAGAGAGGGAAAGAAAAGAAAAAGAAGTTAAAATAAAACAGATGGAAGAGGAGATTAGGGTGTGGAAAGAAAGGACGGAAAAAAGGCTTGAGAAGGTGGAGGGCAGGACGGACATGGAAATAGGAGACGGGGGTATTGGGGGCGAGATTAAAGGTATTTGGGAGAGGGTAGGGAATATGATAGAAGAGAAAGTGGGAGAGCATAGGAATGAAAAGGAGGAGAGGGTGGATAGGGAAAGGATAAGGGCAATGGAGTTGAGAATGGAGAGAAAGGAGAAGGCAGACAGGAAAAATAATATTGTGATAAGAGGGTTGAAGATGAAGAGCGGGGAAGAAAGGGAGGGCGTGGAAGCGCTGCTACAGAGCATAGGGTGGAATAAAGGCACGGTAGGGAAAGTTAAGTTGGAGGGGAGAAAGGAGAAAGAAGTGGCGGTTGTGGAGTTGGAGAGCTGGGAAGAAAAGTTGGGGGTAATGCGGAATAAAAATAGGATAAAGGATAAGGAAGTTTTCATCGATCACGATTTGACGAGAAAGGAAAGGGATGTACAGAGAATGCTGTAGGACAGGGCTAGGAGGGAGAGGAGTGAAGGGAGATCGGCGAAGGTAGGATATCGGAAAATAAAAATAGACGAGAAAATGTGGGTGTGGGACGAGGAGAAAGAGGTGTTGAAGGAAGTGCAGCGGACTTTGTTTCGTAGGAAGTAGGGGGGTGGGGGTAATGCAGGGTAGAGGAGTTGTGAAGGTGCTTTACTGGAACGTAGCAGGGGTAAAGAAGAAGGATGAGGAGTTCTGGAGGTATATCCAGGAATTTGATGTGGTAGGACTGGTAGAGACGTGGGTGGAAAGAAAGGAATGGGATAGAATAGAGCCAAAGCTGCCAAGGGGGTATAGGTGGAGATTCCAGGAGGCGGTCAGAGTGAAGAAGAAAGGAAGGGCTAGTGGGGAAATTATAACGGGGGTTAGAGATGGATTAGAGGAAGAAGCTCACGGAGAGGAAGAGGGGGAGGGAGTGCAAATGAGGAAAGTGAAGATAGGAGGGGTAAGCAGTAAGTTTGTGACAGTGTACAATAAGGATGGGATGGAAAGAATTAAAGAAAGGATGGAAGACCTGTTAGGTGAAAGAGAGGAGGGTATGGTGGTACTGAGTGGGGACTTTAACTCGAGGATGGGGAGGGAAGGGGGCCTTTACAGGGAAGGCGAGAGCTTCGAAAGGAATTCGAAGGATAGGTTAATAAATAAGGAGGGGGAGATTCTAAGGGACTGGATGGAGGATACAGGCTGGGCGGTGGCAAATGGTATGGCAACTGGGGACGAAGAGGGAGAATACACATACGTAGGTAAGGTGGGGGTATCGGTAATAGATTATGTAGTTATGAATATGCAAGGGTGGGAGGAGATGGAGAGATTCGCAGTAGAAGGGAGGGTAGAGTCAGACCATCAGCCATTAGGGTTGTAGATAAGGGGTGAGAACGGCGGAAGGCAAGGTGGGGAAGAAGTGTCGACAGGGGAGAGGGTTAGCTGGACGAGGGAGGCGATAGAGAAGTATAAGGAGCAGTTAGGGAAGGTACGCTTCGAAGGGGAGACGGTGGAAAAGATATGGGAGGATTTAAAAGAGAAAGTGAAAGGTTGCGTGCAAAAGAAGGTATTTAAAAAGAAGAAGAAAGGAATGGTGAAGCCGTGGTGGGATAGGGAATGTAAAAAGATGAAAAGGAAGGTGAAGAGGATGTATAAGAAGTGGAAAGAGGGTACTGCGAAAAGGGAGGAGTACGTAGAAATGAGGAAGGGGTTTAGATTGATGTGTAAGAAGAAAGAACAGGAAAAGGAGAAAGAGCTGGAGGAGGAGTTAGGAAATGTTAAGACAGAGGGGACGTTTGGAAGATAATAAATAGGTTTAGGAAGCGTAGAGTAGGGATAAGCGAGAAGATAGGGAGTGAGGAGTGGAGGGAGTTTTTTAAAGAATCATTCCAGGGCTCAGATTAAAGGAAGAGAGATGATGGGAGCAGAAGAACGGGTGAGGCAGAGATGGAGAAGTTGAATGACGAGGAGATAGAGAAACAGATAAGGAAGTTAAAAAGGTCAAAATCAGCAGGGATGAATGGGATAGAGAACGAAGCATGGCTGTTTAGTACACAAGAGGTTAGGGAGAGGCTGAAGGAGGTAGTGAAGAAAGTATGGAGGGGGGAGGGATTCCCACGAGGGTGGAGAGAAGGGTTAATAGTACCTCTGTATAAGAAAGGAGATAGGGATAGGCAGGAAAATTATAGAGGAATTACGCTAATGAATACGGCGTATAAAGTATACGCGATGGTGGTGGCGGAGAGGCTGCGGAAGGATGTCGAGGGGAAAGGAATATTGCCGGAGACGCAGGCGGGCTTTAGGGCAGGTAGGAGTACTATCGACAATATCTACGTTCTGCAGCACATCGTGGATAGAGAATTAGCGAAGAAGGGGTCGAGAGTGTACGCGTTTTTTGTGGATCTAAAAGGCGCGTTTCCGTCGGTGGATAGGGGGAGGTTGTGGAAGGCGATGGAGGATAGGGGAGTGGAGAGAGGCCTGATCGAGAGGGTAAGGGAGATATATGAAGAGACCGAAGATAAGGTTAGAGGAGGACAGGGGGTTTCGGAGGGATTCTGGATGGATAGGGGAGTAAGACAAGGGTGTCCGCTTAGCCCAACGCTTTTAGCGATTTTAATTGCGGATATGGAAAGTTAGCTGGAGGCCGGAGTATTAGGAGGAGTCAGGATAGGAGGGGTTAGAATTTGGTCGCTCGCGTATGCAGATGACATAGTGTTGGTGGCAAAAAGCGAGGAGGCCTTAAAGGAAATGATGAAGAGGTTGAGAAGATACCTGGATAAGAACAGGTTAGAACTGAATGCGGTAAAGTCCAAGGTTATGGAAGGGGTAAGGAAGGGGAGTGGAAGTGGAAGGGAAAGGCAGTGCAGGAGGTGAAAGAGTTTGTGTACCTGGGCTGTATTCCCGTAGGACAAACTAAATATCCAAGCCAATAACATACCTCCATTGAACTTCGCAAGAGCATTGTCATTGGCTAGGAGGGCTAGTAGTTTACGCTTCGAAACTACTGGTTGTTGAGAAAGGCTACGAGTTTCAACACGGTTAGGGTATCATTTGTCCAAGAAATCATTTTACCAAAAAAGAAGACTAGATGGGAATACCGTGTTCATAAAATGGATGCATGATATCATGCATCCATTTTAAAAATACTTTACTCCCACCTAGCCTTCGCACAGTGGTCACCAAATATAGTTCTTTTTTGGTGAAACGAGATTTTGGTAAAATGATTTCTTGGACAAATGATACATTACCTTTCAATACCTTGCCTTTCAACCATGGTTGAATTAGCATTAAATTTACATGGTTTATGTAGAATCTACTTTTACATTTCTTAGCTGAAATCCAAATTCCCGGATTTCTACAAAAATTCCTTGATTTTTCCCTGATTTTTCCAGACTTTTCGAATTCCCTGATTTTTCCATTTTTTCCAGATAGCTCGCCACCCTAATTGATAATGTAGTTAGTGGAAATGGAGAGTTGTGGCTGGAAAATGATTAGTTTGAATTCGAAGTGCACTCAATTTACTTAGTAATATATTAATAAAGTTCACATAAGAGATCAAGCCATCTCGTATAGATTTCTGGCACCGACTGACCAAACGGCTACATTATCCCCTCTCCTACAGTTCAGTGTGCATTATGCGCAATACGCACATGATCAGATACGCATAACTCACCTTGACACTACCACCGTCACAGCATCTGATAATGTGTCAACATTCAGCATTTTACATAATTTTCTCAAACGGTCTCTAGCTAATGATTTTTAGAACATATCAGCCAACTGATTTTCGCTTTGAACATATTTGACAGCTAGCTCACCACATTCTACTTTCTCTCTTATAAAATGGAAACGAATGTATGTGTTTTATGCGCTTATGAAAGTCTCAACCAAACAAGTTCTGTTGCAGCCGCTGCTGCAGCTACATATTCAGCCTCTGTAGTGCTACAAGTCACCAATTTCTGACGTTGTGCTACCCATGACACTGGAGCACCTGCTAAACAAAATACATAGCCAGTCGTAGATCTTCGCGTTTCAATATCGTTTGCAAAATCTGCGTCTGAGAAACCAATCAACTCGAAATTGCTACCACCGCTTCCGTACATTATTCCGAGATCTATCGTACATTTCAAATAGGCCAAAATTCTTTTCACTGCATGCCAGTGCACGTTATTATGATTGTTTAAAAATTTACTGACTTGATTCACGGAAAAAGAAAAATCTGGTCTTGATACTGATGCTAAAAAGACAAGTGAGCCAACTGCCTTACGATATGGCACACTACTCAATTTCTCATCATTCTCGTTTACAGGATACAAAACAACATTGGGATCAGCAGGCACACTCATTGCTTTTGGATTACTCATTCCAAATTTTTCAAGTATTTTCATGATATATGCACTCTGATTAATAAACCGAGTTTTGCTTTCTCTCATTATCTCTATTTGCATACCTACCAAAAAAGATGAATTTCCAAACGTTACCTTAAATTCGCTCTCGAGACATTCGGCTAAATACTCTTAAGAGTCTCAACTGACTTCGCTGCTACTAGTCCATCGTCAATAAATAGGACTGAGTACATTGATTCACCATTATGTGAGCCAGTAAACACACATTTATCAGCATCACTGCACTTCAGATCGACATTAACAAGAACTGTGTGAATCTGAGATTCATACTACTAGGGGCTTGCTTGAGCCCATAAAGCGACTTTTGGAGATTACACATGTCACTCACTACACCACTTTTTCTTCTTTCTTCGTCGACGTTCAACCCCTCTGGGATCTCCATGAAGATGGTGTCCTCCAGGTCACCACACAAAAATGCTGTCTGCACATCAAATTGCAGAAGTTCACGGTCCTTGACTGCTACTATTGTCATAGGACACCACTGGTGCAAATGTTTTAAAGTAATCAACTCCATGCTCCTGCATGAAACCTCTTGCACAGAGTCTGGCCTTGAAACGTTCCTTTTTCCTATCAGGACTGCTTTTGACTCTGAACACCCACTTAGAGTCGATTGTTTTGACGCTTGAAGTTTTTGGTACAATCATCCATGTCTGATTATCCTCATGTGCATGTAATTCTTCTTTGATTGCCACGATCCTTTTTTCTCGATCTGGGCTGCTTACTGCTTCTTTCTAATTGTTGAGAATCACATAGTCTGCTACGTCGATCTCATACCTCGCTGGACGCCTAATGAGTTGGCGATCACATAGAGTTCTAGGCTCAATAGGTGGGAAAACTTGATGTTGCATATCCTCTGGTCGATCAGCTACACGCTGGTGCGCTCTGAGACCTGCTACTCCATCTGCATCTTCCTCTTTTTCTTTATTCTGTTCTTCTTCAGGAAAATAGACAAAATCTTCCAGATTTCTTTTGTCCTCCTTTTCAGCTTGAACAGATGCACCTGTCAACTCATGAAATTTCACGTGCCGTGACTTTATCACTTTTTTTGTTTCAGGATTCTACAATCGATAGTTCACTGAATTTCCGTAATATCCAACTAAAATCACTTTTTCTGCACGCGCGCCAAAGTTCTTGATGAATTGTTTATCTTTGTACACAAATGCCTTGGATCTAAAAACTCGTAGATGTTCGACGTTTGGCACCTTTCCGACCCACTGTTAATAAGGTGTTGCTTTGCCTCCTGATGAAACAGTTCGATTCAGTAAATGTACTGCTGTATTCACAGCCTCGGCCCACAGAAACAAAGGTAGATTCTTAGCTAGAATCATAGTGCGAGCAGATTCAACGATTGTTCTGTTCTCGCGCTCAGCTTTTATATTGTGTTCTGGAGTGTAAGGTGCTGTATGCTGAAACTCGATTCCACGTGCAGCTAGATATTCATCCAATTTCCTATTGGAAAATTCTTTGCCATTGTCAGATATAAGAATTTTTATTTCTTGATTAAATTTGTTCATATAATGATTTTCATATTCTTTGAATTTTTCGAAAACATCGGATATCTTTTCAATATTCTTCTTGAATGGATGTTTGTGTGCTTTTCCTAGTTGACAAGCATCACAGAAAAAATCCTCAAAACTGCTCACTAATGCACCTTTCACTAAGCCTTTCGTGATCATATCCTGTACAGTACGTTTGTTGACGTGGCCGAAATGCTCGTGCCACAACTGAAAACTAGTCGTTGAAAGATTCACTTCTTCATTTTCACTCGTTTTCATGCCCCGAAAGAACACGCGATGCACCGTGTTTTCTTGCAACACACCCGATGCGAACACTTCACTGTTCTTCTCGATTGTTATGTGACCACTTTTGATTTTCATTTCGTAGCCTTTCTTGTCACATACTCCCAAGGAGAATAAATTCTTCCTCAACTGTAGAACGAGCAAAACATTCTCGATTCTTGCTTTTATCTACTCACTATTGACGTCTCTGTGTACCATTACTGTGCCCTCACCAACAATCTTGCATTAAACACTGTCTTCTAGAGCCACTGTGTCGTGAGTTTGAAACTCATGGTAATCTACGAGCCAATCTTTTCGATATGTAATATGTCGCGATGCACCACTGTCTCCGAGCCACACTTCACTTGGGTTGAGCTCCAAATCCTCTTTTCACTTTCCACAATGAACGCGCACTCACGTGACTCGTCATCCTTCCGGTTATCCTGACTTCGTTTTCCGGTTTTGCACTGACTGCCGAAATGTCCACTTTTATGGCACTTGAAGCATTCGATATCTTTTCGCGATTTATGACTTCCTTTCTTTTTCTGCTGTCCAGCTGACTTCTGGTCCTTCTGACCAGTTGCAGCTAACGCACTCGAACTTTCGTCATTTAAACCAAGCCTCACCTCTTCACTGATGAGACGTGTTTTCAGATTTTCTAGAGTTTTACGAGCTGGGTCCACACTATCCCAGGCTGTTTGTAGTGTGTTATATTTACTTGACAGGCTTGTCAGGATTTTTGCCATTATCGTTATATCTGAGACACTCTCTCCAAGATCTAACAGTTGAGCGGCCATGTTTTGCACCTTCGCTATGTGTTGCATGATTGAGTCACCCGACGCCATCTTGTATTCGTGGAATCTCTGGGTTAGCTCCAGTTTATTTAAGGCTGTTGTTTGCTGATGAATCATAGCTAACGTGTCCCACATCTCCTTTGCACATTGACACACGAGTAATGGTTCCAGTCTCTCTGGATCCATCGATGAGGAAATGATGAACATTGCTTTGGCATCGTCCTTCTGCCATTGTTTCAGGTTGTCCGCTTAGGAGCTGGGAGGCTTCGCTCTCGTTCCCTCTACTATATCAAGTATCCCACTCGATATTACTAGACATCAGATTTGGAACTACCAGCCTTGGAAGTTTTTTCCATCAGACTTTCTTACACTTCGCACCGATAATTCTTCGGACATGTCGAAGCTGAATCACCACTACGCACTCGACACTGACTTCGTTCTTAGTCACAATGGCTTCCGACCGAAACGCGTGCTTCTCGAAACTATAAAACTTATTTTTCCACACAACTCTCTTTGGCGAGTAACCTGGGCCCATAACCTGATAATGTATTTAGTGGAAATGGAGAGTTGTGTCTGGAAAATGATTAGTTTGAATTCGAAGTACAATCAATTTATTTAGTAATATAGTAATAAGGTTCACATAAGAGATCACGCCATCTAATATCGATTTCTGGCGTCGACTGACCAAACGGCTACATCATCCTCTCTCCTACAGTTCAGTGTGCACTATGCGCAATACGTACATGATCAGATACGCATGACTCACCTTGACACTAATAAATGCAAGATTCTCTGTCATAACTTCATAGACCATTTTTTCGGCACATTGGAAAAATACTTATCACCTAATTTCCTCTAAAAAACAACATATTTTGTCACCGAGAGATTCTGCAACTCCAATTGTAGAACCTGCTTGATTTAAAATGGATTTAGCCTCGGCACCATGCAAATTTAAGTAAAAATTTATGAATAATGAATGCAGAGTATTTTTCTCCAACCAACAATGCTGGTTGTGATAGATACATCCTATTGATAAGAACTTTTACTGTGTGGTTTAGAGACAACTTCCACTATGTGGTTGTGACAACCACAGTGTATGAATACAAACAGTTATGTGGTTGCAGGAACCACAGTTGATGTTGGATCTTATTTCACTATTTTTTGTGGTTATGAAAACCATATTTATGGAACATAAACCCATACAGTTGTCTCCGTGTACCTTCAATCGCATTGAGCCGGATCTAAGATACTTTTTTTAGAAATTAAAAAATACGGGAAAATTTGTTTCATTTAAAGAAAAATCTCAGGGGGTGAGACCCAATGAATTTATAAAACATAGATTACTTTAAACCTCTCGCGGGAGTTTAAGAAAATTTTATATTAAGAAAAAAAATACATGGTCTTTTTTTGTTAGACTGTACAAATTTAGAAGGTCATATATATAATTTAAAAAACAGAGTTAAACACCCACCGCAGGGTCCCATTGAGAGCAACTGCCATCTAAAAAAAATGTCAATAGTCCCCAGTAGAACCGTGGTAAATCACACCTATGGCCACGCCTCACAACCGTGAGATGGGTGGTCACGGGGAACGACGAAATCACAACGACAGGCCGGCGAAATCCTCGTGTGTCTTGAGGACACGAAGCGACCCAAGGATGACAGCTTTCTGCATCCATCTCGCAAGTGCCTTGGCATATTTTTGGCACGCCGATATGGCTTCAAGGTTACGAACCAGTGATAGTTTCGCACCTCCGAGAGCACCTGTCACAAGGACAATTACTTGCACCGAATATTTTGGGTACAGTCGTTGCAGCTCTCTTTTAAGGTCTTGATACCTCTCCTCTTTTTCTTTCTCCTTTGCAGTGATGTTGTATTCGGACGGAGCCTAGAATTCGATCACGAATATAGTTTGTTTCTCGAAGTCTTGGAGAACAATGTCAGGCCTCGAGGGCGCAACGGAGACTGCTGCCCGAAAATCGTAGTTCCAGAAAATTTGGCACTTCTCGTTTCGGACAATTGACTCTATCTCCCTTGGAGCGTTCGGCAGGGCAGAGTCGCGACCGACACTGTAAGAGCGACAAAGATGGTAATAAAGCACTCTTAGGGCCGCATTATGTCTATAGATATACGTAGTTCCTGCGTGGGTCGGACACCCTGATAGGATGTGTTCTAGGTACTCAGCTTGTGCATGACCCGCTCTGCACCTATCACTGGGAACTTCTTGACATAAAATGCATAAAGTGTATTTTCTTGTCGAGTAGCTGTTGGTGCAATGTTTCAACCTCTGCTTTCTTTACTTCGGCTTTTAGAAGTGAAGCATCTAAATGGAGTTATGCACTTTCCTTACTTCTGATGTTAAAAGTCAGGACAAGAGTCTCAACCGCCTGCTCTTCTGCTTTGTATACATATATTATCCCTGCATTATCCCTGTTCACGGAGACTTTATGGCGAGTATGCACACTCTGTGGTGCCAGAAACACCCAGAGCTTCAGCACATTTCGCATCAGTCTTTGCGAAATCAAGCAGACTCCCTCCGGAAAAAGGGATATGTACGCGGAGCACTTACCCAACCGCTGTATGAACAAGCCCCAGACGAAGAGGAGGACCGACATTAAGACCAGCCGCGGAAAGCAGGTACCTCCTGTGAGATGATCACGATTTCAGGACAAGAAGGAACATTAACAGCCAGGTTTCTCCTAAGCCCCAAGACCTGGTTGTCGGAAGAGTCCGACCTCTGGACCATCAATTGTTCAGTTTATGGTGCTGCGAGAACTTTGGCTGATTAAATCGAAGGCTGAAACCGAGGATGGATCAAAAGACCAAAAAACGCTAGCATCAGTTGAACAAGAAGATTGGATGGGCAAGACAGAATGCGTCATGTGTTCAGTATGTGATTGACTACATAACATCTGGTAGACCCAGGGTGGCCGCTTTTTTCGGTGAAAAAAATTCCCGGTCATCAACAAAATTTTCCCGGTCATGCTTTTAAGCGTTTCAAAACATCTGTTTGTTTAACATTCTGAACATATCAACTTTAATTTCTGTTGAACATAACACAAACTTTGTTCATATACATAGTACTGACCGATGCAGTACAAACAAAGCGATTTTTACCCTAACTTAAGGTTAGAAATACTTTATTTACTTAAATATAACCCCTAGTAACTATTGCTTTTAGAGAGAGCGTTTACGTGTTTCCAGAAGTAACATTATAATATCATGAAATTTCAGCACAGGTGCAGAAAATTCTTTGAAATTTCACGTGGTTATCGAAATCACGAAATCGACAAATGCGTATAAGGCATAACAGCCTACTTCACTATACAACTGTTAAAGCTGCTATCACACGCATAATTTATAATGAAAACATCACCTGATTGGTGGAACTATTTCTTAATATAGCTGGTCCAATGAGCGCTATAAACAGCAGCCTAAGGTTGTTCCACAGTCCACGCCTCTGCACTCAAGTTGCTCGCTTGCACAAATAAGGCGGGAATTTCAAAATTCACCATAGAAGATATTCCTTACTCATAACATTATTTTAATCGATTTTTCAAGCACAAAACCGAATTTCGTTAAAAACTTCAAAAATTCCCGGTCATTTCCCGGTTTCTCCCGGTCCCAAAAAATTCCCGGTCATTTCCCGGTCCAGCGGCCACCCAAGACCGTTCACGGAAAGGGTTCGAAAGTTCGCCCAAGAACTGAGGATCTACCATCATACACTGAACAAGTCAAAGCTGCTGACAATCAAGCAGCACATTATTGACAAAATACGGGTGTTATCTGACGGAAGGAGGAGAGTACAGAAGAGGGAGAGAAGAGTCAGGGAAAATCAACAGTTTCTCGCTGACCAATCGCACCTCTTCGTGCGATCTCCTTCTTCCTGTCAAAAATCCACCCAAGCCCAACGAAGTAGAGAGTTTTTGAGATATGTATGCAAGATCCCGAAAACGCTGGAGTTGAATGAAGACACTAATAACATTATCCACTCCAAGGAGTTTACCGACAACCTCATAATATCTGAGGAGGAATGTCCATCAATCACTGCCGAAGAGGCGAAAAAAGCACTTAGAGGCACAAAGAGCTTTCCCGCTTTGGGGCCAGATGGTATCAAGAACTTCTCTTGTAAGAAGTTTACTTCTACACACCAATACATACGTCGCTCGAAACACTGGCATCATTTCCACCCCTTCGTAACGAGAATCTTACTATCCCTTTTTCGGAAGTGGTTAAATATCTGGGGTATTTCCATAACCGTACCTTGTCCTGGAAGGAACAGGTACAGAGTATCTCAAGGAAAACATACATCATTCTACAACAACTTTATAGGAATAAGGACTCTTTGCCAACCTCCACTCGGATACTTTTGGTTAAGAGTCTAACCTTGCCCCATTTTGACTACGGTTGTTTAGTTTATGATGATTTGACCGACGATTTAAATTTAAAGCTTGAGCGTGCGTTGAATGCCTGTGTCTGTTTTATTTACAATTTGCCTAAATACGAACACATAATTCCATACAGACTTAAGGCTGGCCTGCTTAATGTTGCCAAAAGAAGACAATTCTTTATGGGCAATTTGCTCTACACTCTTTATCAGAACAAAGCTCCTGAGTATCTATTTAACCCATTCCAATTTGTAGACAGAGACCTTCCAGCACAGTCTAAGCTTCGTAAAATACACAAAATCCTTAAGATTCCTTTTCACAGAACGCGTCAGCTTCAAAGATCATTTATAGTAAGGGGTGCCGCCCGGTTGTGAAATAAAGTACCATACGATATTAGAAATTCACCTTCCCTGTATCATTTCAAGAATCTCTTTTTCAAATATTTGTACAGTACTCATAACCCAACTCTTGAAATTACTCACTGGTTAACTCTCATATTTAGTTTTTGAACATTTCATCTTCGAATTTCCTTCTGTTTTCATTAACTTTTGTAAATTTTTTTTTATTTTACACACAGTTTTTCCCTCTTTATTTCTTCTTTAAAATGCACAAGAGCTACTAATTTATCACTTAATGCTCATTACTACGCATTAATCTCATACCTTATTTGATTCGTATTCTGAGGTCGATTCTATTTATTTATTTTATTTAGTTTATAGATTAAATTATAAGATTATTCAAGTATTCTGCCCATCAGTGCTTGCACAAATTTGTAATTACCCTGTATTATCCTGTTCCTTAGAGGGTTATTTAGCCCTAGAAAGTTTTCTTGGATAAATACAAATACAAATATCTGGCCCGCATATTCACCTCATATTTAAAATCGGAGACGCCCATTCCGCAGTGGCTGGTGTTAGAGGACGCACTATACTATAAGGCTCGAGACGAACGACTAAAATGGACGAATTCATGATTTTGTTTGTACTTATTACCCCGCTATCGAAAGTCTATTTCCCTACGTCACGCATCTTGTCGCAAATGACATCGGTGATAGGTGCTTAAACGATTATCCAATGACATTTTAATTTTGGTTATATAAATCCATTTAAAGGGACAAGGATTCCTGATTAACAGAATCGTATGGGCATAGAGTTGATTCATCTATTCGAACTTAGTAAACAAAACTTTTTTTGTTAAAAAAGGGAACCTAGGTTAACAAATATCATTATAGAGTGCACCACCATCGACTACGCTACTTTTCTTGTAGTTGTAATCACGTTTCCCTTTTGTTCTTTCACTGTATGGACAAAGTCCTGAGAGCTATTAAGTCTTAACTCGGCCATTCTCAGCAGATACGCATCTTTTCGGCAGTTATTTTCTTAAACTACCCGGGACCCACCGCATTCAGAATCCCATTCAGTTCCCACCATAACCTCGTGAGTAATGGATGTGGATTCACGTCAGATTGAACTGCGATTTTATCCTGAAGGTGGGCATCATTTTCCTGGACTTTAGTAGCTTTAATGAAAATGAAGTCATCACTTTGCTCACTCGTGACTGCTTCAATTGCATCAGTAATGATGTTGACGGTTCGTTAAACCACCTTCGTATGACAGTGGAGCTTGTTCAAATTGACTGGTGGAGTACCCTGTTGATCAATTAAAATTTGTAGCTCGTCTGCTGTTACATGAGCTAGAATCGGGAGCTCTGTAATTGACCCTTCCTCTAAGCCCACAAGTTCCGTAAAACTTGTGACTTGAAAATTCAATTTCGAGGCGAAGAACTTCGCATAACTGGTTTAGGCTTTTTTTTCTTGCCATGCCTGGGTTTCATTGCTGATGAGCGGCTGTTGTAATTTCAGAGGTGTTAGCTGCTTCTCTAGCTGGGCAAAAAAAACCTAAACCAGTCGTACGAAAGTTTTTCGTACCGAAATTAAATTTTCAAGTCACAAGTTTTGCGGAACTTGTAGACTTGGACAAAGGGAAAATTGCAGAGCCGCCAGCTCTAGCCCATGTAACAACAAACCAGCTACAAATTTTAATTAATCAACAGGATACGCCAATACTCAATTTGAACAAGTTCCCGTGTCATACGCAAGCGGATTATACTCACGTGCTTAGGTGGTTGGGGTGCACTCAATAAACGTTTCCGATTTCGCATGGGGCGCCGCATAGTGGTCAAAGATCTGAAAAAGGTGGTCAAATTTCGCAAAAATAGATTTTTTCAAGAGCTTTTTGCTTATAGATACGTATCAGCAGTATATGAGTAATATTCAACGCGCTTGAAGCAAGTGAAAAACGACTATGCAAAAAAACACATGACTTGTGCAATAATAAACAAATTTCTGTTTTCCAACATGGAACCGTCTCTGAAAAGTAAGTACTTCAATATTATTTAATTGGTGAATCATGATTTTATTGATTGTAATTTACAAGAAAATGTAAAGTCGACTGAAATCGTCTCGAAGTAAAAACGAGGAGTAATATAATTTGATGAATATAACAAATGTTCCACTGAGTTCCACCGAGATATTTAGTTTAAGACAATGATTGGGGCACTTTCCTATTACTTATCAAAAAACCAGCTGCGGATAACTTCGGTTTTGAGTTCAATCTCAATTTTTATTTCAAGCTGCATATAAGTCCATAATTGTTCCGTTTTCGTATAGTAAGTGGTCTTTGAATTTTAAAATGAAAGTTGAATGTGTCACATTCAACATTAAATAAATAATTATTGTGTTGAAAAACTGATTACGAATCCGAAGTCGAAAATTCCGAAAACAAAATGGCGGATCCAATATGGCGGACAAGTATGCTAAATAAACTTTTGATTCTTTTCAAAATTGGTATAAGGGGGTTTTTGAGCTCGCTGATTACGAATACGATGTCAAAAACTTAAAACAAAATGGCGGATCCAATATGACGGGCGAGTATGTTAGATAAACTTTTGATTCTTTTCAAAATTGATATACAGAGGTTTTTAAGGTAGCTGATTACGTGCCCGATGTCCAACATATTGTATCTATTCGCCTTTTTTTAAATTTCTAATATCGGAATCGTAATCAGCGTCCTTGAAAACCCGCTTATACCAATTTAAAAAAAAAAAATCCAAAATTTATTTAGCATACTCGCTCGCCATATTGGATCCGCCATATTGTTTTTTAAGTTTTTGACATCGGATTTGTAATCAGCTACCCCAAAATCCCGCGAGTAAAAGAACTTGGCCCATTTTATACTTTTGGCGAGCTTTTCGCGATTTTAACCCACTGTGCGCCGTATTATTTTCGTTGGCGACTTTTTGGTGTGAATACGGCATAAAAAGCGATGCAATTTTGAATGAAATATGTCGATTATAGTATGACTCAGTTCAATGCTAGAATCGTAAATGCGTAAACGAAGTTTGCTCGAACTTGTATACCATAAGCGCTTTAGTCATACTTAGAAAGCCCCCCACTCCGCCGTGCACAAACATGCGGAACCCGTATGCTCTCGGTATGCCCCAGTTGCTTTTGTAACCATACCAAGAGAGTACGATTTTCGAGCGTTTTTGGCCGGCAAAGTGGGGGGCTTTCTTAGTATGACTCTGGAATGAACATGCGATTCTGGCATTGAAGATTACCATACAAATTACGCTCGAATTCAAGCAAGAAAAGGAACATGCGTTGCGATTTCAGTAAATTCAGATTCCGTGCAAAATTCGTAACAAATTTTTTTCCGTGTGTGTGAATGGTCGAGATCAGATTTAATGAGTATAAGCACAAGCTCTCATGACTTCATTTCATGCAGCGATAATAGGAAATTGCGTGACAAGTGTGAAACGACGGCTTTTTAAAAAGATGACAATATTTTTGTAATGAGTTATAGGTGAGGCGCCTCACCCACAACTTGTTACAAAAACATTGCGCGAGTTTAAAAAAACGTGCACAGGACTTACGCACGATACTTTTCTGGACAAAATCATAAATGCCGTCTCCATGCGAAAATACGAAATTGCGTTTTTAGTCGGTGAAGGCACGCACGCACGGGAGTTTTCATAATAAATCATGAATGGCATGAAAAGCGTGCGAAATTATCTGAGAGTAAAAGAACTTGTAGCGTAATGACCTCTAACCGCCAGCGAAGGTGTTTGAGGGGACAAATTCAAGGGGCTACGCCCCCCGAAATGCAAAGAATACATCTCAAAAGCACTCAATGTTACTACTTATTGAATGATATTAGATAATAGTATTTTTTCGATGGAATTACGGTTTTTTATCTACTTTTTAATCCCAGTGGAGCTAGAGAGGAATTTTTTTCGCAGCTAAAGATTGTAACCATTTTGGTTCAGCCTGAGTCGGTCAAATACCGTCATTCTATCGAGAAAAAAATCTATCTCACTACCCTCGTCAACATCATAACATTAAAACTCAGTTATCGAATAATGACAATTGGGAGGTTAGAATCATTACTGTCGCTGCCATCGCTCCACTGAATTTTTGGTTCAACGAGCGTGAAAATACAACAAAGTATAATGTGTGAGTAAAAGAGAGAGAAATACTTTGGTAGCATTCATTTAGTATAGGTGACGATAGGAGCTTTACGAAAATACGGAGACACGCACAAATCGAGCTTACTGAGTCCTCATTTGTAACTTATCGAACACACCGCCAGACAATGCTCGAAACGCGTACTTTTGCTTTGGTCTACGGAGGCATAAAACACGCCATTTGTATGATTGAGTACTGAAAAAAATTTAATTTTTGTATAATTGTAAATAACAGTCGAAAACTAACCAATTCGATTTTTTAGGGGCTGGAACTGGCGATTTATATTTTTCATTAAGCCCAGTAGTATATAATATAAGGAAAGCCTACTTATTTTCAAAAATATCCAAGCAAAAGATGTTATATTTTTTCACCCCTTTTTATTTTACTCAAAAAGCGTTGGCTTTATGAAAAAACGCATACAACATAAAAGATGTATTCTATAGATCTCTGTTTAGTTTAAAATTCTTCATAAGTGTACCGAGTGGTTTTAGAAAAAATGATTTCGGGAGCCTCAGGCAGTTGAAAATATCCCAAACTTTTGCTACAAGGTTTGTTATACTTGATGTGTAATTCTGGTTGTAGGGTATTTTTTCAATGTTAGGGGATGATTTTGGAAATAAGCAATTCCGTGTCGATTCCGTGTTGATTTTTTCAAAAATTATTTTGAGGTTTTTCTTTCACCGTCTAAGAGAACGGATTCTAGAATTTTCATCAAAAATACTAACAATAGCTGAAATTCTTCAGATGATTTGACATGGAATTGCTCAAATTAGTTTTGATTGAGTTGAAGTGTCTAAAATAGCCCTAAATTCTTATGTAATTACTTTTATGTTAACAGGCTTAGTACACATTCATTTTTAAGGGTAGTTTTTCAGTGATAGTGGCTATTCTTTGGAAAATTGGATCTAGAGTAATTTAAGAGCATCCAATAAGCAGTAAATTCCTGTGTAAGAAAGGAGGTGATACAACAAAAGTTTGTTTCACGGTATTGCTAGTTTTAAGTAACGCTATAGCAGTCTGATGAATTGAAAAAAATGCAGGGCCTTAAATTTGACTTTTGGATACTAAATTATCTCTAAATGAGCCCTTAATTTTGGCGTAAGGCATAAATTGTTTGGACATAGTGGTACTTCCAAGATTTACGCACCACAGTCTCTTTCTGGTACTGAATATGTGATCTTACCAACATCAACAACAGGTTTTTCTTTATTTGTCGATCCAGTAGTTGCATCTTCATTTACTTGTGAATTAGCAACGTCGAGGAAAGTTTGTCGGCACTCCATTTCCTCAGTAGTGTCAGGAACAGGAGAACCAATGTTAGAATTGACAGCTAATCTAAAAGTACTATCTACACTACCCATGGACTGATTTGGACTGTCCAAATAGTCGAAATCCATTGCATTTTGTGGACTGCTAAGGCTCGAATTCATAATTTCATTTTGGTCTTCCTCAATAGGCAGCAGTGGACTCAGTTGCTGTTCACAGGAGAGACTCAGTGCACTGGACAATCCACTGTCGGAAGATGACGATGGTATCGAGTCTTGTTCTCCTGGTATCGTATTTGGCTCCATTAAATTGTACTGGTTATCGTTTAAAAAGGAGGTTAGGAAGTCATCTTGATAGCCAGTGATTGAAGGCCACTCTTCATTCTACAAAGATATAAAAATTATAAGCTATTTAAATTCTCAAAGAAAAATTTTTGAAATGCTGTTTAGTAATGAAATAAAAGTACTTGAACCCCCACCAATACCTTCTGATTAACATGAAAACGTAATAAATATGCAAAATATATGAAACCCTATTCTGGCCTACTAAAACTAATGCGTGTATTGTGGGGTTATTTTTTCGAAGTGAAAGACTACTATGAATTTAGGTCAATTTCGAAATCGGGAATGATTTGCCTAATAAGTAATATTCACTTTTCAACACATTAGTAATATATTATTCATGAGATCAAAACTGACACAGTTAGAACTGCACGCAGTGTATACACAAGAGCAGTCAACGAAGCAAATGCAAAAAGAAAAACCTTCCAAAAATGTTAAATCTTTTCAATATTCTTGGCAAACTGCTGACTTCAGGGCAATATTTATTATAACCTTTTTCATGCAGAAGAGGATTTCGAATATTTATTATATGAATATCATTTTTGCGCTAAAAACGGCCATTTTTACGTAAAATCCGAAATAGTAAACAAGTCATGTTGGAAGATTGTGGTTCGAGCTTCCCCTCCACCCATTCATAGAATTTTGTGAGGTTATTCAACACCCAACGGCGATACCACGCTGAAAACACCAGTTCTCGTAAGATCACTGAAGTTAAGCATTGTTGGGCGCGGTTAGTACTTGGATGGGTAACCGCTCAGGAATACCTGCGTGCTGTTGGCCCGTCGTGGGTGTGGTGGGCCCACATTGGTAGTAAATATCCACCTAGAAACACTACCCGAATCGGGTAGTGAGGCAATGAACTTTCGAGTTCGAACTGCTAATCTATGTATGTATGTATGTATTCAACACCCCCTATCGAAGGGTTTTTAACAACAATATAGCTTATAATTTGTAAGACATACACCAAATAGAAAGTATCCAATGCCACGCTCGAGTTTGCTTTTGCTCAGCTTGGGAAACGTAAACAATCCTTTTAACACATTTTACCCAATTTTGCAACTTTAAGTTCATTGTTTATGATACATTGTAATCAAAATAATTACTATAACATTTATTTTACTTATATTCGTACACATTTCGAATATATGTAATTTATACCGAGTATAGTGAATCAAAACGAGCGCACAGCGGCAAGCGAGCAAACTGAACTGAACTGAATGCGTGCAAGCATTGGCGCAGACTCAGGAAACAGGGCTGTAGTTACCTACAAGAGAGAACAGAGAATTAGCATCAACATATAGTAGGCATATCAATTATTCTGTATAATCCCACTAATTTAGTGCCTATTTGTAATACAAAACATACAAAAAGAAAACAAAGAACAATACCAAAAATTGGCTAAGACGTATGTAGCTATGCTGCGTAAGTAGTATAGGATCACTATGGGGCGCCGTGATGGGCGTGGTCTAATCCCCCTCTCTACCCTGCGACTGGCGCCGACACGTCACAGTAGATAAGACCATGGACATAGGAATAGGTGGGGACTAGGCATGTCGCAGCGGGGGCGCTCTACCATCTTGGATTTCTAAACCGGTATTGCGAGAGAAAGAGCAGACTGTTCTCCTTCTCTCACTTACTCCCCTTGCTTTTGCAAACCAACATGGTCGACTCCCCCTTGTAATTTATAATAAATCCCCGCGCCCAAGTTAGGAAGCATATGGCTAGTTCCCTCCTATTCCTAAGTCCATGAGATAAGACGGACTAGACAAGACCTATGTAGTTGGAGAGGGGATGAGGGAACCCCGGTCTGGAAGATTTTGGGTCTAGTGACGTCACACATGGAGTCCCCAAACGTGAAAATGGAAAAGGTGGAGGAGTGGAGATAGGAGATTCCCGACTGGAGATTTCAGAGCGCTGTGAGGTAATAACGTTGGGAGTTTCCCCAAAGAAAAAGATACTCAAACGATTTTTAATATTATAAATAGACAACGTTTTAAATTGAATTATTTTAAGAAACAAAGCTTGAAGTTTCATTTATGAGCGAATAAGCTTATAAACATAATTATCTAAAATAGAAGGGTAAATAATAAGAGCAACAGTTTTTTGTTAAAAGCGTATAAATATATTTTCATTTCATTATTATTGTAAAAATACTGCTAGAGAGATAATACAGATAAAATAAAGCTAGAGAGATAATTATTTTTAGATATCACAGACAGTTAATCCTAACCCTCATCACTCTCACAATCGCTGTAGTTACCCTCATCGTAGCGAATATCTGCTTCATCACAACCATTCTCGATAACTTCCAGCCGTGAACTAGAATCTATCGAGAAGAAATGTGCGGGGGTCAAATTGTACCCCAAACTTTTTAAATTGTACACGAGAGGATGTGAAGGTTGAGCATACGGAAGGGATGCATCAGAGATGCTTATCACAGGATCCTCATCCCCAGATGAAAGGTTGCTGGAAACCCACGCATAAGAATATTCAGTCTGATAATTTTACTCTTTTAAAGCCGTATAGTAGAGTCGTGCTTATCAACTTGCCTCCGTTTCAACTCGACAACTTTGCAGAGCTTACTTTCGGATTTTGTAATGACACCGTGAAGTGGTGTCCTTCGAATGGCTCGATAATTTAAACTAATCGGTTCGGCATTTTCTAGTACGAGTTTACGGATGGACTCAAACTTTACAAGGCGTGTATTTTTATAATTTAAAGTAATACCCTTCACTTTTTTAATAAAAATAGGATTTCAAAAATGTTAATATTTTTTAAAGAGTGAATTGAAAAACAATTAAATTTTAAAAGCCCCCTAAAAAGTAAATATGAATTAAAATGTTAAGACTCATTAAATAACTTAAACTTGAGATCTATATTTAAAAAATCTAAAATTTAAATTCAATTTTTAAAAGACACAAACCAGTTTGAAAATATTAATTAATTAAAAATCAAATTGAATTAAATTAAGTTTACTTTTAAAAACAAGCACAAATCAGTTAAAAGAATAGTAATTAAAATCAAAATTAAATGAAGTTCACTTTTTAAAAAACACGGCTTCCGTTTTCGGTACCGATCGTGAGAGAACTCTTTTGTGTCAAGTGTTGGTTTTTTTGGCTTTGGTGAAGGGAATCAGCGTGTGTGGCTGCAGAAAGGGCAGTGAGTGCAGATATCAGGTCTAAAGGAAGAAGGGTGAGTGAAGGCAAGGGTGTAAAGTGTGAAAGTAAGTTTTGAGAAAGGGAAATTGGAGCGCGTGAAGTTTTGAGGTTAGGAGTAGAAAATTAGTTGCGGGGTAAAGGGTAGGCGAGTAAAGAGTGGGAAACGTCGCGGAATACTGGGTAAGGTAGGATACTAGGATGACGACGGTACGAAGGCCACAATCGGGCGCCAGAGGGCAGGTAAGTGTTGAAACAAGTGGTGAGGTGGTTGAGAGCGCGGTTGGTGGGGAGAAGGGGGAAGTTGACAGTAGCGGCGAAGAGACATTAGAGACGCCGACCAGGGGGTCGACGCCAGAGCGAAGGGATTCAGGTACGGGCCATCAACGCGGGAGGCCCTCTAACCTACAGCGCCTTAATAAGCTAGGCAGCGCGGGTTCGAATGGGAGTTTGGACGAATGGCGAAAAAAAGTGAGCGCGACCAGTAGTGAAGTGGAAGAAAAAAGAAAAAGAGAGGAAGGGGACGATGAATTAGAAAGGGACAAGGAAGGCAAGAAGGTTAAGACTAAACTCACTAAACGGAAAACACCAGAAAGAGATAGGGGGGACGGAGGAATTTTTGAAAAAATGGAGGCTCTCATAAAAGGGTTTAGAGAGGAAATAAGGAGGAGACTGGATGACATGAATAAGCAGGGAAATGATGTAAGGGGGGAAGTGAGAAAGGTAAGAGAAAAATGGGAAGAGTGGGATAAAGTCTGGAAAGAGGAGAAAGACAAGGTATGGGGTAAATTAGAGAGTATAGAGAATAGACAGAGAGCGGAAGACGAAAAGAGAAATAGTCAGATAAAACAGTTGGAAGAACGGGTGAACAACTTAGAAATGAGGAATGAGCATATGGGGAAAGAAACAGAGAATGCGGAAATAGGAGAAGGCAGTAGTAAGAACGTGCAAAATGAGAATGAAAGATTGAAGAAGAGACTAAGTGACATTGAAAGGAGATTGGAAGGGGAAGAAAGGGCAAAGAGAAAAAATAACATAGTTGTTAAGGGATTGACAGTAGAGAGTGAAAAAGGGGAAGTCGAAATCAAAAAATCTTCTGAGATTTTGTAAGGTTTTCACAGGAAAATAGACCATTTTTATATCCTTCGAACGTAATCCTTTTTAAAGCTGATTGTTTAACACCTTTAGCTTTTTTTCTCTCTTCTTTTTCATTTAGAATTTTATATGAATATAATTTTGATCTCAAACCCAAGAATTCAGTTAGAATTTTCCCACTACACTCATCTATCATGAGACCAAGCACTTTTTTATTTGCAAGAGGAATTCCATAAACATTGTATGGAGGATAGTCAGATGTATCAAATCTATGTATATCTCTTTTTGTATTGTCATACAAATTTTAAACTGTTAGATGATAAATTAGACTATCTGTGTCAGTATAAAGCAATTTTGCATTATTATTAAAAGTCTGCTTCATGTTATTGTAGTGGAAATCATAGATCATTATTTTTGATATGTCGAGGATGATGAATCCCACATAAGGGGCATAATTTCTGAAGTGTACCCACCTCGAAAATGAAAGTTGTCCGATCGGGCTAAAATTTGGCCCAATTGTAGTCCTATTAGATAGTACTCCTCACACCAAAAATTAATTCATTTTGATAATTATTTATCACAGTGGAGGGGGTACAATTTTGTGTTTTTTAAGAAAAGCTTTACTTTCAAACGTTTGTAACTTTTGTCCTATTGCCTTAAACAAAATTTCACTTGAAATGTTTTCGATAGAATTTTTCATAAAATTTCTGGTGGTAATAACGATTTTTGAAAAAAATCAAAATTTGACCCAAATTTTCGAAAATCAAAAATAAATTTGACTTTTTTTCAAACTTGGGCACTTTTTTTT
>CAKNYM010044625.1:19025-32260 GCA_932195095.1 Andricus curvator | reverse complement strand
ATCTTACCCTTTGAACATCTACATTTAAACATCCATTTTTCTCCGTGAAAATACAAAAAAACAAACGAAAATTAAAATTGTAAGCAATTAAAAAAATATCAATTGAAAAAATACTTCAAATTCAGTGTTCTTGAATAACGGAAGTCAAATTCGCAATTGATAACATTTTTGATAAAGAAAAATTGATATCAATTAAAAAAATACTTTAAATTAAAATTCAGTGTTTTCGAATAACGACAGTCAAATTTGCAATTCATTAAATTTTTGGCGAAGAAAAAATTACATAAATTGAAAAAAAATACTTCAAATTAAATTCAGTGCGTTTGAATAACGAAAGTCAACATCAACTTAATGGTGCCCAAATATTTAAACCTCACAATAGCAATTGTTCAGAAATTTTCTAAAATTATATATTTATATCCCAAGAGATATTCGTCTCAGAAAATACGGAAAACATCTGATGTTTCAATTTTGATGTGGTAATTTTTCAAATATTGTAAAAATATAATTTTTGATTGATATTTGACGATAAGGTTACTTTTGTTCATGTAAAATTAAAATTTGTATACTGATAAATAATACGCCTGGATTTGGTAAAAAAAAAACTACATTAATAAATCTTGAATTTGTCTAAACTTTATCATGCACATAAATGTTAAATTCTTCTTAACCCTTCATCTGGAACAAAATTTAAAATTATTTTTCAAAAACCTTTTTGAAAAATATTGTTGTTATAGATTCTCAATATTACAAGAATATTATTAATTCTCTTATTAATAATTTATATGTCTTCAATTTGTGCCCAATTAGAGAATTTATATTTCAATTGAATAACCTGAATTTGGGGAAATATAAAAATAATTAAATTATCAACAAATATACTTAACAATGAAATTTATCTTTTTCCACGAGACACTATTGGTGATGCTTGATCAGTACTCGATGTTACACTACACCAGTAAATTAAAAGGAAGTCCGATTTCAGTTACCCACTCATCATTATTATTCCCCCATAATATAAAATTAATCGGAAATTTTATGAACAATAGAAATACTATATTTTCAACTATATACGCTCTTTGAATTTTACAATATATACACACTTTCATTCTTAATTACAAAATTATAAAAAATTATCATTTGTTTGCTTCCCTATATGCTCGAAAATATTTCACTAGAATAAAAAATCGAATCTTATACTGTAACGACGCATTTTTCTTGTTTCCATATTCGTCCTAATAAAAATTTACATAGTTTATAAAAAGCCAGCCTCTCAAGGTGAACTACATTAATTATCTACACAGTACACATATGCTGCTATTACTTCGTAATGAGTTTCGGTGTCTTAAAAGATGATGGGATTTTAATTTTCCAACAAATATAAATTAATAATATGGAATAATTAATATTTTGGGAGTTAATTAAAAAAAGTCTGAATTTTAATATAGTCTAGTATCATAAATCGCGCGCCACGCGCGTGCGATAGTTTTTCGATTTGAGGGGGAAAATAATTTTTAATACAAAATAAAAATTTCGAATAACTATTTATTTGTCAAAAGTTTTTGGTACACTTAGATCCAAGTTAAAATTATATTCTGAGATCTTGCGAACAGGGAAATAAGTATTATTAGTTTCTTTTTGATTGTATAAATATAATTTTTACTCGACATTTTACAAAATATTAGGAAAAATTTGGTTCAGTTTCATATCTTCCAGATACTTTTTTGACAATTTTGTAAAACTTTTGAAATGTTTGAAAATCTTTTTAAGCTTTCTCTTAAAGTTAATTTTTTTAAATAAAAAATCATTTACATTTTTCCTATGAATCTTAAACAAAATTTCGATTCTCTTGAAATCTTTCGAAATTTTTGAAAAGCTTCTTTTTAAAATTTTCAAACAAATTTTTAAAAATATTAGAATTTTTCCTGAGAAAAAATATTTTTAAAAACTTCCAGAGTCTTTTTGAATATTTTGGAAACATTTGAAATGTTTTGAAATCTTCTTACAAAATTAAAAATCATTTAAAAATGTTCCTAGGATTCTAAAGAAAATTTGGTTCATTCTCTTGAAACCTTTCAAAATTCTTAAAAAGCTTTTTTTTCGAAATCTTCAAAAATCCATATTCAACAAAAATTTGAAATCTTTAGGAGTTTTAAATTATTTTTGAATCGTTTCAAAATTTCTAAATATCTCTTAAAGTTACTCGAATTTTATTAAAAATTTTGTAATCTTACAAAATTGCAAAATTATGCTTCAAAACCTTCTACATTCTTTTTCGAAATTTTAGGAAATGTTTTGTACTCGTTTTCAATTTTCTTTTAGAATCCATTTATCAAAATAAAAAATCATTAAAAATTTTCCCATGAATCTTAAGAAAATTTTCTTATTCTCTTGAAACCTTTCAAAATTCTTAATAAGCTCATTTTTTCGATATCTTTAAAAATCTACATTTGAAAAAATTGAAATATTGATAAGTTTTGAATTAATTTTGAATTGTTTCAAAGTTTCTGAAATTCTTTTACAGTTACTCGATTTTTATTTAAAATTTTGTAATCTTGCAACATAGCAAAAGTACGCTTTAAAATCTTCTACATTCTTTTTCGAAATTTTCGAAAATGTTTTGTAATCTTTTCCAATTATCTCTAATAATTCATTTTTCAAAATAAAAAAATATTACAAATTTTCCCATGAATCTTAAGAAAATTTGATTATTCTCATGAAACCTACATATTAAAATTCTTAAAAAGCGGCTATTTTTTTTTAAATCTTCGAAAATCGACATTTTGTTTAAAATTTGTTGAAATCTTCTCAATACATCAATTATTTTCAAATCTTTTCAAAACTTCTAAAACTTCTAAACTTTTAAAACAATTCAGTTTTCCTAAAAATTGTAAAGTCTTACGAAATTAAAAAAATTGTCTTAACAGCTTCCAGATCCTTTTCTGACATATTTTGATACCATAAAAACTTAAAATTAATCTTTTAAAATAAAACATAAATCATCACTCCCAGTAATCTTATTGTCGATACCGGTAATTTTTTTGTTACCGTTATCGACAGTGTATAATTATTTATTTATTGTTAAGCAATAAACCCGTTTTCGATTAAAATGTTGGTTAGCCAGTTCTGTACTATCACCTTCCAATTGAGGATTAGTAACTGAAACTTGCATTTAAATTACGTTATAATTTGTTTGTAATTGTAATACATAAAATTTTGTACTTTTTTGAGGACATGCGATATTCAGCGCAAGATCTTAATTTACAATTACACACAACTCCGAATATAAGAACGGTTTCGGACATGGCTTGCATTGGCCTTGATCCTGAATCGGGGGAATCCAAACGTAAACAGGCAGGGCTGCATGAATCATTTCGGTTGGATTTGAAAGCATGACGCAACCGGATGCAACTAACGAGCTGAGAGTGCAGCCCTCAATCTGTTTGTCACGCTTGACAGAGCACATCCCCTTTTCGGCCCGGCGACTCCTCTCATCAAGAAACTGCAGAGGCCATCTGTTCTAGGAATATCGTATACCGGGTGTTCTTATATCGGGAGTTGAGTGTACCATATAACTAGCTACCACCTTCAATTATAAAAATGATATTATTATTATGCTTTAAACTATGAAATTAAATTAATCTTATTTGAAAAGTTTATATTATGACTAGGAATGCTATAATTGTCGAATTACACCGATTTAATTAAACATCAACTTCAACCTCGATTTCTTCTTCTTGTGCAGCACTGCTTGCCTCCACAAATTCCTTTAGAACAGATTTCGCTGATTTCTTTTGGGAAACTTTATTTTGTATCGTTTCGACTTTTGCTGTGGTTGTGCTTTCACATTCCTTCGTATGACGCCATTTCATTCGTCTATTTTGAAACCAAACCTTCACCTGTAAAAATGTTATAAGGTTATAATTAATGTTGATAAAATGTCTTAAATTAATTCGCAAAATAAAGGGCCGTCCATAAACTACGTTATTAATTTTAGCGGGGTGGGGGGGGGGTCGCACCAAAAACTATGGTTGGCAACAGAGGGAGAGGGCGGTCAGAGAAGGTAACGTTATGAACTTATATAACATTTAGTACGTTTACTAAGTTTCCTGGTAATAAGTTTGAAAAAAAATGTGTGTAGCAGTGGGGCCACACGGCAGAAATGAAACTTTACGTGTGTTTGGCGTCATATAGAGCATAGTGGTGGAGTAGTGGGGAGATCTCACAGTAAGAGATAGAGAGAGAGAGAGGGGGGGGGGGAGCACATACATGCTTTGCTTAGCGTGGGAATAGTGGGGATACCGAAGAGGAGTCTTTAGAGCAATCGCGAATCGCTGCACAAAAGGGAGACGCGATTACAGAGAGAAGTTTTAGAAAGTATACTTGTAAGAGAGAGACAAAGACTTTCGTTCGTACGTTCGGTCGTTCTTTTCATTTCACTCCCGTCCCACAAGAAGTTTCACTTCAAAAAGTTTGAGAATTTTCTGATTATTTGAGATTTCACACTCCTTCCCCTATTCCCTTTTTTCCCCTTTTTTTTTTAAATTCTTCTTTTTTCCCTCTGTTTTCAAGAAACTTCCCCTTCTTCTCGTTTTTTTGTTTAAATGCGAACTGAATTAGTAGAACCCAATAGCACAATTAAAAAATTTTTTTTTAGTCTTTTATTATATTTTGGTTCGGAATTCATCTCGTAGTTAAAAATTCTACAATTGGATTGAAAATTCAATTATTTGATTGAAAATATAACTATATTTTTCTTCAAAAGTCATCTTTTTTATCAAAAATTCAACTACACCAGATACTCGATAGATGAACAATCTCGGGGGTTGCCTGAAAATAGCCTTGTTCATATAACGCGTACAGCGAAACGTAAACAGTCAGGGCCGCCTGAACCGTTTCCATAATATTGCGCAATCTGCGTCCCTTCAGAGGCGGAGTCGCAACCATATCTCGCCCTGCCCCCTGAGAAACTGTGGGGACCAGCAATTCTAGGAATTCATATAACGCGTTCGATCGCGCGTTCAAATAGCGAGTCTCTGGTGTACTTGGTTGGAAGTTGAAATACTTTGTTAACAAAGTTTTTTGTTGGTTGAAGATTCATAATTTTATTTAAAAACTTAACCATATTGTTGAAAATTAATTGTTTTTTTTTCGAGAATTAATTTTTTAAATGAAAATTTAACTATTCCACTTTTAGTTTAAAAGTTGATCCTTTTAATTGAAAATTGATATTTTCTTGTTGAAAATTCAACTATTTGGCTAAAAATTCAACCTTTCTGGTTAAAATGCAACTGTTTGGTTGAAAATTATAATCTGTTTTGGTTGAATATTCAACTATTCTGTTGAAAATTCGTCTTTTTTGGTAAAAAATCAACTACTTTGTTTAAACTTAACTACTCTTGAGGAAATTAATTTTTTGTTTATTTGAAGCGGTTTGAAGATTCATTATTTTAGATGAAAATTCATATTTTCGGGTTGAAAATTGAACTGTTTGGTAGAAAATTCGTCTTTTTGGATTGAAAATTCAACTATTTATTATAAAGTGTAACAATTGGTTAAAAATTCATATTTTTGGTTTTAAATTCAACTACTTGGTTAAAAATGAAACTATTTTTTATGAAAATTTAAGTATTTAGTAGATAATTAACTTTTTTGTTGAAAAATCATATTTTCGGTTCAAAAATTGCACAGTTTTGTGGATAAATCGTTTCTTTGGGTTCAAAATTCAACAATTCTTTTGAAAGTTTATGTATTTTTTTGAAAATTCGTCTTTTTTAATAGATCACTAATCTTCTTAGTGCAAAATTCATTTCTTTTGTTAAAAATTTATTTATTTGGTGCAAAATTGATCTTTTTTGGTTGAATGTTCAACTATTTGTTTAAAAATTACACTATTCTTATGAAAATTTAAGTATTTAGTAGATAATTAACTTTTTTATTGAAAAATCATGTTTCCGGTTTGAAAATTCAATTGTTCTGTAGATAAATCGTCTTTTTGGCTTCAAATTCAACAATTCTTTAAAAAGTTGATGTATTTTGTTGAAAATTCGTCTTTCTTGGTAGATCACTAATCTTCTTGGTGGAAAATTCATCCTTTTTGTTAAAAATTAAACTATTTGGTTAAGAATCTATCTTTTCTGGTTGAAAGTTCAACTATTTGGTTCAAAGTTGAACTATTTTGTTGAAAAATTCATTTTTTCAAATTCAGCTTCTTGTTTAAAAATTTAACTTTTTTAATTGAAAATTCGTGTTTTTTTTGGATAAAAATTAATTTTTTTATCTGAAAACTTAACGATTCCATTTTTGGTTGGAAATGTATCCTTCATAACTTGAAAAATTAACTGTCTGATTTAAAATTTATCTTTCTTGATTGAAAATTCATCATTTTGTTTGAGCATTGAACTATTTTGTTAAAAATTCGTTTTTTTTTCGTTGAATTCAACTGGTTGAAAATTAAAAAATGCAACAGTCTTCGAAAAAAATCGTCTTTTTGCTTGAAAATTGAACTATTTGGTTGTTAATGCAAATGTTTGGTTAAAAATTAGTTTTGTTGTTGTTGAAAATTCGTCGTTTTGGGTTCTATTTCGACTTAAAATCTGAGGAATTTAAATTGTTACATATTGAATTCAATATAGTATTTATATTAATTTCATTTAAAAGAATTTATTCGCCTATTATTCCCCTATTTTCGTGAGGAACCACACTATCTCCCCTGTTTTGATAGAATTTTGGGCTACGTTACTTTTTCTGGAGGTATGGGGGGGGGGGGGGGAAAGTCAAAAATTAATTAGGTAGTTTATGGACTTCCCCTAAAGAGAATTACATTTTTTATAGATAATATTTTATATTTACTTGTGCATCTGTAAGGCCCAAAGTAGCAGCTAGTTGTCGCCTATCTGGTTTCGTAATATATTTTTGTAGGGAAAATCTTCGTTCTAATCCTTTTCTTTGCAAAGAACTAAATACAGCTCTGGACCAAGACCTTTTTCTGCGAGTGCCAACGTCTTTTATATTTGATACACTTGAGGTAGTAACCATTGGAACTATCAATTAATTAAAAAAATTAGTTCAAGTAGACACCGCGCGCCTGCAAAAAAGGGTTAATTAAGTCGTTCAAACCTTCCCTTCCCATACTTTCCCTCCCGTACTCCATAATTTCCTCTACACTCCCTACTACCCCTACCCTCACGTCACCCTTCATACCCCCCTTCCCAACTTCTTTCTAATCTACTTTTTTCTCTTCTCACTTTAACAGCTAACGCCCCCTTCCCCTATTTCCCTTCCCCAGCCATCATTTTCCCTCCCCTACTCACACGCAATATCCTACTAGTCCTCCCTTCACTTCCCTCACTAGCCCGCCTCACTTCCAATCGTTTTCACTATTTCTTTTCACTTCCCATTCTTCCCTTACCTAATTTACCCTCACTTCCTAGAATTGCCCTCTACTTATTTCCACTTATTTTTATTATTTTGCCCTCCTTTAGTTTCTCCTTACTTCGCTTTTCCTCCTTTCCCATAATTCTCCTCCCCTCATTTTCCTTCATTCCCCGCCCCTCACTTTCCCTAAACCCCCTCCCCTCGTTGCCCATCAATTCCTCTACGTTTTCACCCCTCATTTTCCCTCACTTCTCAAACTTCCCCTCCCCTCATAACCCATAATTTCCGCCACTTATCTCCCCTTACTTCCCCTCCATATTTTCCTCTCACTTCTCCTACTACCCCTTCTCTCATTTCTTCTCATTTCTTCTCACTTCCCCCAGTTCCAACCCTCACTTCCTATACTTCCCCTAGTTCCCACCCTCATTTCCCATAATTCCCCTCCCCCATTCCCTCACTCCTTCCCTACTTTCCAACGCCTCATTTTCCCTTCACCCCTTTTAACAATTTCACTATATAGAAAAACGCTTCGCTCATTTTGAGTCGGATATTGACCCAAAGTTAAGACGCAACATTTTTTAGTCAAAAAAGACTTAAATTGAGTTGCTAAACAAAAGAAAATTACATGAAGTTGCTTTGGGAACGATTGAAGTAAGACTTGGAAAAATAAGTCGCAGCAAAAGTAAGCCTAGCTTTATTCTATGTATTAAATCTTTCAAAATTGCAAAATTTCATATCGAAAGCCTTTTTCTTCAGATTTAAATTTAATAATTTTAAATTTTAATATTTTAAATTATTTGATTTTAATTTTAGTAAGTTGTAGATGTCATAATTTTATATTAAAATATTCTAAATTGTTTGGTTTCAATTTTAAAAGTATAAAGTTCACTGGTTTTTTAAATTCTTCGAAATTGTAGAATATCAAATTGAAAAACCTGATACAATTTTCAGTTTTTAAGGACTTGCAATTAAAAAATTTTAAATTAAATGGCTCCAGAATACATTTAAAACAAAGAAAAAAGGCAATAATTTCTAAAATTGAAGCCTTAAAAATTGCATGATTTTTTATTTAAAAATGTTCCAAAATATTGAACATTTAAAACTTAATTTATGTAAAAAAAGCAATTTCGAATCGAAAGGTTCAAAATTGTGCAATTTCAAACATTCTATATATTGTATGTATATAGCAATTTATATAGCAATCCTTTCATGTATTATTTTTAAATTTTTAATGCAACATCTTAAAATTGTCCGATTTTTAGTTGAAGATTAAAAAAAATGAATCATCTGAAATTGAAAAGTATTTTATTGCAAATTTTCAAGAATGAGTAATAATTCTGAATGAAGTGTTAAAAAATGAACGGTTTGAAATAAAAAAATAAAAAATCGTGCTGTTTACATTAAAAATAGATCAAAATTAAACCATTCAAGTTACAGTTTTAGAGTTCTGAATTTTCATGTTGAACGCTACATTTTTAATTTTTCTCGTTTATAAGTTTTAATTTTACAACGAAAATAAAAACGGTTGAAGTTTGGAAAGTTTTGGTAAATTGTTAATTTTTAATCGATTTAAATTAACTTAAAATAATTTAAATTTTAAAGTTTTTGCATATAAAGAAGTTATAATATCGTAATTCTTGTTGACTAAATTTTTTTTTAGTTTTAAATGAAGTTCGGATTCGTTTAATTTCCAATTTTCCAATATAATATTTTTTAATTTTAAATGATTCATATTTTAAAATCCTAAACTGAAAAACTGATAATTTGTAGATATTACATTGAAAATTAAAGAAAAAACATACAAAACAACATTGCTGTATATGATTTTAATGCTTGAAATTGCACAATTTTTAGCCTTTCAATTCGAATTTTTTTTTTCAAGTTAAGCTTAAAATGTTTAATATTTTTGAACATTTTTGAATACAAAATAATTGAACTATCTAGATTTTCAATACGGGCTCACTTCTCTGGATATTTATTATCTAATATTGCAAATATAAATAATTTAAAAATCATTTCGTTAATACATTTTTGAATATTTAACTTTTACAATTTTTGAAACAATAGTTAAAAATTTCGAATTGGAAGCGTTTGAATTTAAGAAAAAAATATATTGAAAGATTTTGAATTGAAAACCTACCAATCCAAATAATTTTATGTTAATTAGGTAACATTTTGAAAAAAGGACAATATTTCGAATGAAATGAAAAGTATTTGAACTTATATCGTTTCTAAATAAAAGCGTTTATAATTTTATAATTTAAAATTTAAACAAGTTTTTGAAATTGGAAAATTTGTAATCATAAGCTCACAAAATTGGAAAATTTCAGGCTGAAACTTTGACAATTGGAGATTTTCATTAGAAAGGAGTGGAAATTGTATCTTTTCTAATATTGAAAGTGTTCAAAATTGAACAATTTTTTTAAACTGAAGAATCTCGAAATTGAACGATTTTAGACTAAAAAATTGAAAGTTTCAGATTAAAATTTTGAAAATTAGATCATTTAAAATTCAAAGGAAGTAAAATTGTATTATTTCTAATCAGAAGCATTCAAAATTGAATAATTTAACATTAAAACTTTTGAATTTAAATAATTTTTAATTCGAAGCTATTAAAATTTGTTGATTTGAAATTGAAAACTAAATTGAATGTTTCAATGTCAAAGTTTTTGAAATTTTAGTATTTTAAATACCTTGACTTAAAAATTATAATCAAACACTAACATTGATTACACATGTTCTAAGATCGAAAAATAAATTCACCGTCATTTTCACTGTTCAAAATGGAAATTTTTCAAATATAAACATTCAAAATTAAATTATTCTAGAAATCAATAATATTAATTTCAAAAATGTGTAAAACCTAATAAATAAATAATATAATAATAATATTGAGCATTGATAAAACAATGCGTCATGGAAGATGTTTTTCGAAGAAAATTTCGAATGAGTAAGAAAAAAGTACTAAATTCCACGATTTAAAGTGGAATAGTGAAGATTAAAGTGAATCTCATGAAAAGTTGCATGAAACTGATATATCAACACTAGTGTTTATTTTTTTGAGGGAAAGAGATCTTTAGAGATTTTTGGAAACGGTCTTAAAAAGCGCAGCGGGACTATAACTAACCATTAAATCACGCACAGCGACCACTGTTTATAACGGATATAAACGAACAGTGGCACTTAAGATGTCGTTTAAACACAGACAGGAAACACGGGAATACACTCGTAAGTAAATATTTTTCCCTACTTGCCTCCACGAGGATCGAGGACAGATAGTGACCCATATGGTAGCATTTGTTAATGACGCAAGTGTAATCACAAAATGTTGAAAAAAATTTCTAAATTTTATACAGTGGTTGAAGAGGATATAATTATAACATTATGTATACCTCTTCATACATATTGTGCAGCGAATTATACAGAATAATTGCAACTTCTTCCTCCTTTACTTCCCCCTCTCCTGACTTCCTCATCTAACATACCACTTCCCCTACTTCCCTTCTCCAGTCATCACTTTCCCTTCACTACTCACCCGCACTACCCTACTAGCTCTCCCTTCATTTTCCTCACTAGCCACCTTCACTTCCAATCATTTCCCCTACTTCCTCTCACTTCTCTCTCTTTCTCTCCCCAGTTTTCCCTTACTTCCTCTATATACTCACCCCTCATTTTCCCTTATTTCTCCTCACTTCGGCTCTTCTGATTTTCCATAATTCCCCTCCCCTTACTTCCAGTATCACCATTTCCCCACATTTTCCCTATTTGTCCTCCGCTCATTTCCCCTCATTTTCCCTACTTCCCGCCCCTCCTTTTCTCTACTATCCCTCCCTCATGACCCCTTACTTCCCCTACCCGCATTTACTCTTGTTTCCCCTACTTTCCTAACCCTCATTTCCCCTAGTTTCCTTTACTTCCCTACCCTTAATTTCTTCTACTTTCCCTTCCTTCATTCACCCTCACTTCCCCTTCTACCGAAAAAACTATAAGGGTTTCTGCCCGGGGCTACGAAACCCTAAAAAACCAACAGTAACAAAGTTACAGCATTTAGAATTCACAATTTTAAATTCAAACTTTTAAGATCGAGAGATTTGAACTTGGAAGCATTCTATAATGAAAATTAACTCAATTAAGGATGTTCGAGACATACAGTTAAATTAAAAATTATTTTATATTTAACTTGACTCATAAAATTGACAAAAAAAGACCTATTGATTATTGCAACAAATTTGAGAAGAGAAACTGAAGCGTGAATAATAAAAAAAATAGTTGGGGTCATAATTGTTTATTTAAATGTAATTATTTATATATTTGTGTTTTTCATCAGCTTCAAGTAAAAATTTGTAATTTTTAGTTAATTTTAATTTACAAAAGCTTACTCTATTCCTTAAAAGGTTATTTACAATTCTATTCTATTCTATCATTACATTTTTATGAAAATGATTTTTTGTTTAGAAATAAGACGTATACTTATTTTGAGCTAGTAATTTTTGGAATTACACAATTTGTTAAATAATTCTCAATAACAACGCGGCAAATATAATTGTAAAGGACTTTTAGAGGAAGAGAATGAGATTTTGTAAATTAAAAATCAATGAAAATTACGACTTTTACCTAAAGTGTAAAAAAAACAAATATGCAAATAACTAAATTTTAATAAACAATAATGACTTTAAATATTTATTTATTTTAGGTTTCTCTTCTAAAATTAGTTGCAATAAACAATCAGCCTTTTTTGCCAATTTTGTAAATTAATTTATAGATTAAGTTTTTTTTTAACTCGACGGTACACTTATTTCTCAAGTGTACATACTTAAAAAATCAAAGTCGTCCGAGGGGAAGGGGGTAAAATTTTTTGGATTTTCGTTTATCATAAGCATGACATGAAAAAATAAATATTTGAACTCAAAAAGTTAAAGCCAAAACAGATTTGATTTTTTTTAAAAGGCATGTTTTTAAAAATACTTTTTTATCTCAAACGAAAGCTCAAGTTTTTCTCTGTAAGAGTGGTGAGGTTAAAATGTAGGATTTTCAATTTTTATTTATGAAAAGTCTGCTATAATTTCGATATGTTTTTCACACTCTTTTCATTGGTTGCAACCATTTTTGAAAAAAAAATATTTGATATTCCCAAATAAAGATAATTTTTTTTTGAGTTTTTACGTAGAAGGACACTTTTTTTCAAATTTTTGTTTTTGTTTAGAAAGAATGTTTGGGGTTTTTACTTCGAGCAAATTGAAATTACAAAGTGAAAGTTTAATTTGGTATTTTTTGTATTTAATTTTGTCATTCTATGAAAAAAGATTAGTTTATAGCCTTTATTTTTGAAGGTCAAACATTTTTTTCCAAAAAATGCTTATGATTGATGCAAACGGAGTGAAAACCCCTATCGAAAACTGGACTGTATAACATTTTTTTATCGCAAAAACAGATGGTTAATGCTCAAAAACCACTCATCGCTTATTTTCATAAACAAACAATAAAAATATCACTATTTTACCTCGAAGCTTTTAAAAGGACAACCTAAGCTTTCTTTAGAGATAAAAGATGAAAAATATGCCTTTTTAAAAAAGACAAATTTGTTTTTGACTTTCATTTTTGAAGGCCAAATATTTATTTTGTCAAAAAATGCTTCTAAGGAATGGAAATGGAGTGAAAAAACCTATCAAAACAGTACAAGACATTTTTCCCCGCCATTAGAAGAGTTCAAAATTCGCGGAAATAGACGATATCCAGGAAGAGCCAAAAATGAGACACTTTGATTTTTTGAGTGAGTACACGGAGAAAAATGGATGTTTAAACGTAACATCCAGATCTTCAGGGTTAACATATTTTATGTTTAACTATAGGACAGCAAT
>CAKNYM010044625.1:0-18625 GCA_932195095.1 Andricus curvator | reverse complement strand
TTACCCTTTGAACATCTACATTTAAACATCCATTTTTCTCCGTGTACAACAAAAAATTTGAACTTGTTTCAATTTAAAATTGTGAATTCTAAATGCTGTCAATTTTGCATTATTAATTTCTTTTAGTTTAAAAAATGATACTTCAAATATTGTTTTTCATAATTAATAATTATTAATATCATTCCATATTATCAAATATTATTAATATTGCTTTTTAAATTAGATTATTCATGTGAAAGACTATTATGTCATATGAAGAGGATTTGTTTAAAAAATAATAATTATGAATTTTCACATACGTCTTGGTATTGGTCGAATAGGACCAGGTCGATAGATCCCCGCATAGCCCTCGAGTGAATTATGAAAATGATTAGAATTTGTAACTGTTATTGTGCCTTGCATCGAGTTTTGTGAGTACGGACATGGCATACAGCTGCGGAGGACGTCGCACTTGGTACAACTTCCGGTGCACGCTCGTGGCACAGGTGGATAAAACTGAACTGCTATTGGTCTCAGCAAGTCTAAAAGAAGTATTTTTGCCACTTAAAATAAATATAATAAATTTAATAAGAATAATATCTGAAAATTAACAGTTTACACAGAATAATGAAGTGCATTAGCCTATTAATTTTTTTAAATTAGAAGTTAATATTGATAGATCTAATGTGGGCCCATTGTATAAAACCATGCTATAAAACCTACACCCGTGTTTCTTCTCAAGGCAGTACACTGAATCTGGGCACCTTCAGCGATTTATACCTCAGTGCATTTCGTTGTTTTCAACTTTCTGGAAATATACCTCTTGGGTGCCAGGCGTACCCCATGGCACAGTGAATGACGAGGACCTCTTTGCACAGTAAACAGTAAACAGGCCAGGTTAGGGTGGACGGAGCGGTCCTTCTGAGGTCATCAGTTAGATGCCCACATTCAGCGCATTGTCCTAACGTGTTTGTAAGTGTATACGTGTGTGCATTACTCGAAATCGACCAGCGATCACCGAGCAATAGGACATGGAGCCCTTTTTCAAAGCCGAATAGTGACCCCCAAGCAATTTTCTTTCTTGGGAAGTAACTAGCCTCTTTTAAGGGGACCTACAGTTTGAGGTGGTTTCTGAACCACCTTAGCCCCGGTAGAAGTACATAGAAAAATTTCTATTGGTACCAGCACCGGGATCGAACCCCAGGCCTCCTGCTCGGAAGCCTGACGCTCTATCGCCTGAGCCACCGCTGCTCTTAGAAGATAATAAAGTGTATTTAAAAAATAAAAGTAGTATGTTGTAATTCTGAGACAGAGTACGTATACAATTTAAATTACAAGTTTAAAATATATGTCTTTCTTTGATGTATCTATTATTGTACTTGCTCATTAAAAGAAATTTGCAACAAAGGCACTAGATTTTAGAGACAAATTTTTAAAATGGGAGCTGAAGTAATTGAATGAAGGAAGTACGATTAAAAATGGTAACGTGTAATGAATACATATATATATATATATATATATATTTTTTTTTAAATAATTTATAGATAAAGATACCTAGACGTTCCTTATTTTCGTACAGAATATAGGCATAGTTTACATTCAAAAGGGAAATAATATAGCATTTAAAAAAATTTAATCCTATATTACATATATTAAATAGTACATATTATACGTAGGTATAATACTTGAAATTATTACATTTATTGTCCTTATATATAATTTATTGTTATCTGCGTACTGATATGTAGAGAATGTACTATAGAAGTCGTTTGCAGTCAAAATTGACTAACTAATTGTTTAATCAAAGTAGATATTGAAAATTAACTGAACTGGTACGCTTTAAATACCTATAAGAAAATGATAATTGAAAATGACTGAATGGTAATATTGATTTTAATCAAACAGTCATTTATTTTTAGAACCTTCATGTTTTCTTCAATTTCTTCGTTAATCCAAGAAATTATTAAGTTTTTCACGTATATTTTTTTCTATTGAAATTACAATATTGCACACAATAGGACAAAAAAGTTTTCCTGGACAAATTAGTCTAGAGTTTACAATTTTGATCCGATTTGAACATTTTTTAAAATGAAAGTTACCTGAATTTTAAAGAGATTTGTATTTCCATTTTTTTCATTTTTTTTTCATTTAAGAATAAAGTTGACATTAAAAAAAATCCCATTTTTTGAAAATTATTCATATTTATGTGAAACTTTAAGAAATTAGTAATGACACTCTTTAAAATCAATATTAGGCAGGTTACAACATTTAAATTTTATTTTTCATTTTTATGTTAACAAATTAATGAGTGAAAGTGCTATTTCAAGATTAAAAATACTTGGAGACTTTATTTTTCAATTCTTTTCTGTGATGTACGTAAAAACAATGCTTAGTTACAAATTTTTTTTAAATACAAAATAATTTTTAATGTTATAAACAACCTTAATAAATACATATATTAGCCATTTCGCGTTCTAAAGACTTCGTTTATTTAACCAAAGTGATCAAAACTTTATAGGAAATAAGTAATATGTCAGATTTGTTAATACCTGATAACAATTGTTCATTTTAAATTTAAATTTGATAAACAAATACAAATTTTCGTCAAGTTTCAACTGATGGATTTGATTTTTTCTACGGAATTAATTTTAAATTGCTTATGAGAATTCTTCCCTTATGATACTTTACCAACCAACAATAATTGTTTATTGTATAAACAATTTCAAAAACATATTCACAACTTAACTACTTTTCAACAAAAGGATGTTATTTTTTGTTACGAAATCGACTGCCAGTGACTCAGAAAGGACCTTATTTATTAGGGAACTTTTTCATAAGCGACAATATTTGTTCTTTATTTCAATAAATTTAATAAATAAATATAGATTTTTGCCAATTTTTAAATAGTAGATTTCGTTTTTTCAACCAAATCAATTTTAAATTACTTGGCAAAATCTTTTCCTCATGAAACTTCATTAACGAACATTAATTGTTTATTTTATAAACAATTTTAGGAACAATATTTGTTATTTTTTAAATAAATTTTATAAACAAATACGGTTTTCGTTCATTTTCAACCAACAGAGTTCGTTTTTTAAAGGACTTAACTCTAAATAAATTGGCCATATACCTTCCTTATGTAATTTTATCTGTGAACTACAATTGATTTTTTATCAAGCATTTCACGGAAAAATCCGCGATTTCATCATTTTTGAAGAATGAGCAACTGCTTCTTTAAAAAAAAAATTATGTTACCTTAGTGGCTTTAGATACAGTGCTTGTGCTTCTGGATAGAGCGATCCTTCAATCTTTACTTTGTATTTGTTTATGAAATTTATGTAAATAGATAACAATTGTTGTCGCCCAAAAAAGTTTCTCAATAAATAATGTCCTTTCTGAGTCATTTTCAGTCGATTTCGTAAAAAACGACATCGATTTCTTGAAAAATAATCAAGTTGTGAATTTGTTTACACAATTGTTTGTAAAATAAACAATTGTTATTGGTTGATAAGGCATCATAAGTTAAGAATTTTTCCAAGTTATTTAAATTCCGTATAAATTAATATTCAGTTGAAAAAACGAAATCTGCGGTTGAAAATTGACGAGAAACTGTATTTTTTATCGAATTTATTTACACAATTATCATCAGGTATCAAAAAATCGTACATATCATTTATTATCGACAAATTTTTGATCAATTTTGTTAAAGGAACGAAGTGTTTAGAGCGTGAGATGGCTAATATATGCATTTGTTTATTAAATTTGTTTATAAAATTAACAATTACTTCTGGTTTCTAAAAAATGGTAACTAAACATTACTTTTACGTATATCCGGGGGAAAAAATTAAGCCTGTAAGTATTTTTAAATTTTAAAGTAGCACTTTCATTCATTAATTTGGTAATATAAATATATTATTTGTGAAGAGTGTCTTTACTGATTTCATGATGTTCTACTAAGTTTCTAGGCTCACCGAAAATTTTTATGCTACGCTCACCGAATTTCGGTGAACCTAGTCACAGTCTTTACATAAATATTATTATTATTATTATTATACCATTAAGCCATTTCCCTTTCGGGGTAGGCGTGACTTGCTCGGTTGGAGAATAGTAGTGTGCATATGGGTAGTTTCAGAAAAATAGGATTGTTTATAAAAAAATTATCTTCTTGTTAAATGAAAAATTAAGAAAAAATTGCAATAATCGGATCGCACAAATGCATTGCAAGTAATTTTAATGAAAAATCATCAATATTGAAATCTTTGTGGGTGCATTGTATAAGATTTTAACATTTTCTTATTTTTAAAAGATTTGTATGACATTTTAAGGCTTTATACTGTCGCATTTTATTTTATTCCAATTTATATATAATTTTTGATCTCTAAAATTAAATACTAATTTTTCGTTAAAGAAGTAATTTCACAGAAAAAAAAGATTACCTATTGATAATTACATTAATTACGAAATAGAAATCAGGAAGTTAGAGAACGACTTTTGAGTGATAAAATGGCATTGCGGAACTTCTAAAGGTTTTTTTTTTAATCTGAAAAGAATATAAAAATTGTCTTGTAAAAAAAGAAGTCGATTTTACTGGATAATTTCGGTAATAATCGAGGAAAAAATATTAAATTTAAGGATGTACTAAAGTTATCTCAAGTTCAACAATCAGCATTGTTAAAAATTATTTATAAAATAGAGGAAAATATTTCCATTCTTAAATGTAACTAATTTTGAAACAGAACTGAAGGTGAACTTTAGAAAAAAATATGTCAGGTGAAATTGTTTATTGAACAATAATTATTTAGGGTTTTATCTTCTTGTCACGTACGTTTTTATTAAACAAATGTTATTTAAGAAAAATATTATTTATAAAACCAACAATTTTAGAATACCGACATAAAATTTCTAAATAAAAACGCACCAGCGATATTTGTGAAGAATTGCAACTTTTACCTAAAGAGAAAGCATAAACATAAAACTCTAAATAACTAATATCAAATAAACAATTTGAACCTTAAATATTTTTTTCTAAAGTTCGCTTTCAGTTCTCTTCAAAAGTTAGTTAAAATTAACAATGACAATATTTTCATTGATTTTATTATTCATTTTTAACAATGCTCAGCTTTGAACTGGTATCATTAGTATATCTTTAATAAGGAAATTTTTTTATCAATCTATTCATTTTCTCAGATTTTATATGAGAAGTATCTAGTGTAGCTAACCCTATGATACATAATTGACTAATTAAAAAAAAAACAATAAAAAAAAGTTTTCATTTTACCTGATTTTTTTGAAGATATTTCATTCGACAATATTCGATCCACGCCAAAAGTCAATTCCTTCGAGCTAGTTTCAAATTTGGAATCAGTCTTCATCTCGGTGTCATTCATGATTCAAACTGTTTTAAACACCAATTTTCAGTCAATTCTCAAATTCACTTTACCTTCCGATTTATGCAAAACACTTCACCAAAAGATAACGTGGTCCAACACTTATTCAAATAACAGACCGTTAATTTGCTTTTCACATTGAACTGTGCTATTTTGCATGAAATTACAAAACTAAACACTATTTTCACCAAAAAAATCCACTAGAAAAGTATATTTTTTCAAAAATATGCCTAAACATAGTATAAAATATGCTTATAAATGACTTTTTCATTAACTTTTTTTGATGAGGAATGATGTCATGAGCTCAGATTGGGAATTCATGTGATCAAGGAAGCTTCTAAATAAGTGTGAGGACGTAAATGATTCGGGGTAAAGATTTCAAGACTTCTCAAAGATTTCCCGCCCGAAAAACAGCATCTTTAGTCTCTACTTGCAACAACTTGGGCTATGTGATTGGCGTTTGAAAACGAGGTGGGCGTAGCTTATAGATAACTGGAGTACTGAGGGTGATCTTCTCTGGGATGCTGTGAAAATAAATATTCGGTAGCATATTGTTTCGAGGAAACCGCTGCTTATTTCCTTCCGAGATATTTGCTCGACTTTTTTGGTTTAATTGGTCAATTTATTACTCAAGGAATTCAGAAGTTTAGCATTTCTTTACGAACTACATTCTTGCACTTTAAAAATGTTTTCTTATTTATACTTTTTCCATCTCAATTAATAAAAAGTGCATGGTGCCATTTTCGATTAACGCACTGTAAAATACCAAAAGGCAATGTGTTGAGATCGGGAAAAGTAACAAAAAATATAAGAAATCAACTTTTTCATCTACAATCTTTAAAAAAATTGCATATTCTCTTCCCTGCAAAAAAAGATTCATTTAAAATCGATTGACTGCAATTCAAAAATAAAATCGTCAAATGACAATTTTGGTGAAATGCAATTCAAGTCAAATATGGTGAATCGCATTTAATATCAAATTGTTAAATCGCAATTGAAAAATTTGTCAGTTAATTGAATTGAATGTCTGCAACTGCCGTGAATTTTATACATATGCAATAGAACCAGTGTACGGTCTATATTGCACTGAATTGTTTCGCAAGCCAATGAACCGTCTTTTGGATTTCATGGATGACTTTCAATTCAAAAAGAATTTTGTGAATGGTTTTATATTATCCAATAGAGGTTAATGTAAAAATTGAGATTGGTCATGCGATGCATCTAATTGTATTGAATCGCACATAAATTTATAGACCGGAACTGTTTTTAATTGGAGTTTTGCAATAAAATTTTAATGTATTGAATAATAAAATAATACGTTAATAAATAGTATTTTTGAAGAGATTGAAGTGGTTAGTTAATAATAAGGAATAAAAGTTGTTTTATAATTTGTACCTTTGGACTAAAGTTCAGTAAATATTGATTGTTTAATGAGAATAAAAAGTGACTTTGGACATAAATTAAAAATATAATACAAATAATATTCATCGAATTTTGTTGACATCATTCCGTAATGATGAAATGCCACCAATTGCATCTTTACGATTTATATACATTGCGTCAATTCAAATCCATTGAGGTACATTCAATGATAGTTCTACCAATTGCACTTAATTGCAAATGCTCATTTCAACATTTCCATTTAAATACAATTGGCCTTTTTTATTTGCAGGGTTGGCCATAAAAGTCAAAAATTTAAAAATACTTATAAATTTGTGAAGTTTGCTTTGCTATGAAAAATATGTTTTTTTATAAACTCGATTAAAATAAAAAAATACATTTTCAATATTTAAATTAACCTGTAAAGTTTATACACTATACAAATACGTTATTTATGCAGTACCACACCAGAGGCCAAAAAGGCCATGGCTTAGGGCAGCCAATTTTTAGGGACGGCTAAACAAGAAGGATGTTACATTGAGTAGCGATTTTTGGGCTGGGAAGATCTGGACAAAGGGATTTAACACTCAGGGGTGATTTCTGGGGCTGGGGATAACTGGAAAGAGAAATTTTACACTCAGGGCCGATTTTTGGGTTCAGGGTGAGCCAAACACGGGGATTTAACACTTACGGGGTGATTTCTGGGGCTGGGGAAAGCTGGACAAGGGAATTTTACACTTAGGGGTGATTTTTGGGTTTAGGATGAGCTAAGCAAGGGGATTCAACACTTAGGGGTGATTTCTGGAGCTGGGGAGTGCTGGAAAAGGGGATTTTACACTTAGGGGTGATTTTTGGGCTTAGCATGAGCTAAGCAAGGGGATTCAACACTTAGGGGTGATTTCTGGAGCTGGGGAGTGCTGGAAAAGGGGATTTTACACTCAGAGGTGATTTTTGGGGTTGGGGAGAACTGGATAAGTTGATTTTACACTTAGGGTAATGTTTGGGGCTGGGGAGAACTGGATAAAGGGATTTTACACGTAGGGTAATGTTTGGGGCTGGGGAGAACTGGATAAAGGGATTTTACACTTAGGGTAATGTTTGGGGCTGGGGAGAGCTAGACAAGGGAATTTTACACTTAGGGGTTATTTATGGTGGGGATAGCTGTACAAGGATATTTTACACTTAGGGTGATTTTTGGGGCTGGGTAGAGCTGGACAAGGGCATTTTATACTGAGGGGTTATTTTTGGGACTGGGGAAAGGTGGAAATGGCGGACAATGTTAGGGTGGAAGGGATTAAATGGTTGGAAATTAAATATTTAAGCATATTAGCGATGTTAGCAATTAACAATGGGTAATTTGTATAGATTTTTAAAAACGAGAATGTTTCAGCTTGAAAACGTTATTTTTAAAATTAAAATCTATTTTTGTTGAGGATTCAACTATTTTGTTGAAAATTCGTTTTTCTATAAATTAAACTGCTCTTGATTTGAAAACAAAATCTTTTTGGATTGAAATATTAACTATTACATTTTTCGATGCGAATTCATATTTTTATGTTAAAAATTCCACTGCTTTGTTAAAAAGTAATTTTGTTTGTTGAAGATTTTCAGGATCAAAAATTTAACTGTTTTGTGGGAAATTCGTCTATTTTGAAAGTTACATATATAATATCTTTTGGTTAAAAATACAAGTGGTTGTAAATTAACGTTTTTTGGTTGAGGATTCAACTATTTTCCTGAAAATTCGTCTTTTTTGGATGAATTCAACTGTTTTTTTTTAAATTAAAATATTTATAGATTTGAATATCAACTGTTACATTTTTCATTGAGAATTCATCTTTTTTGGTTAAAAAATCAACTACTTGGTTAAAAGTTGAACTGCTTTGTTAAAAATTAATTTTTTTGATGAAGATTCATTATTTTAGTTGGAAATTCATCTCTTTGGTTAACAATGTTAACAATGTTAAATTTTGTTTAAGATTAATCTTTTCTTGTAGAAAATTAATCTTCTTCTATTACTTTTTCCGTTGAAGATTCATCTTTTTAGTGAAGATTTTAACTAGTCGATTAAAAGTTGAACTACTTTATTAAAAATTTATTTTCTTGCTTGGAGATTCTTCATTTTAGCTCAGAATTCATCTCTTTTATTGAAAATGTAATTATGTTATTGAAAATTTATCTTTTTGGAAGAAAATTAATGTTCTTGGATAAGAATTTTGTTGTTGCTGTAAATGAAACTGTTTTGGTTGGCGATTCAACTTTTTTTTTTTTGAAAATTCGTCTTTTTTATGAATTTAACTGTTTTTAATTTTAAATTGAAATCTTCTTGGATTTAAATATCAACTCTTACATTTTTCATTGAGAATTCATATTTTTTGGTTGAAAATTCAACTATTTGGTTAAAAGTTGAACTACTTTGTTATAAATTTATTTTGTTGGTTGGAGAATCTTCATTTTAGCTCAGAATTCATCTCTTTCATTAAAAATGTAATTATTTTATTGAAAATTTATCTTTTTGGCAGAAAACTAATGTTCTTGCTTAAAAATTTTGTTGTTGATGCTTTTGTAAATGAAACTGTTTTGGTTGATGATTCAACTATTTTTTTGAAAATTCTTCTTTTTTCATGAATCAAACTGTTTTTAATTTAAAATTGAAATCTTCTTGGATTTAAATATCAACTGTTACATTTTTCGTTGAGAATTCATATTTTTTGTTGACAATTTAACTATTTGTTTAAAAGTTAAACTAATTTGTTATAAATTTATTTTCTTGGTTGAAGATTCATCATTTTAGCTCAAAATTCATCTCTTTGGTTGAAAATGTAATTATTTTGTTGAAAATTTATCTTTTTGGCAGAAAATTAATGTTCTTGTTTACAAATTTTGTTGTTGTTGTAAATTAAACTATTATCGTTGAGGATTTAACTTTTTTTTTTAAATTCGTCTTTTTTTTTATGAATTTAACTGTTCTTGATTTAAAATTGAAATCTTTCTGGATTTAAATATCAACTGTTACATTTTTCGTTGAGAATTCATCTTTTTTGGTTGAAAATTGAAATATTTGTTAGCAGAAATATCTACTATTACTTTTTATGTTAAGAATTCATCTTTTTTGGTGAAGATTTTAACCAGTGGATTAAAAGTTGAACTACTTTGTTAAAAATTTATTTTCTTGGTTGGAGACTCTTCATTTTAGCTCAGAATTCATCTCTTTCATTGAAAATGTAATTATTTTATTGAAAATTTATCTTTTTGGCAGAAATTTAATGTTCTTGGTTAAAAATTTTGTTGTTGTTGTTGTTGTAAATTAAACTGTTTTGGTTGAGGACTTCACTTTTTTTTGCTGAAAATTCGTCTTTTTTATGAATTTAATTGTTTTTGATTTAAAATTGAAATCTTTCTGGATTTAAATATCAACTGTTACATTTTTCGTTGAGAATTCTTCTTTTTGGTTGAAAATTCAACAATTTGGTTAAAAGTTGAACTACTTTGCTAAAAATTATTTTTTCTGTTTGAAGATGTATTTTATTTGAAAATTAATCTTTTTTGGTGGAAAATTAATCTATTTGGTTGAAAATTATTTCTTTTTGGTTGAAAATGAACCTTTTTTGTGAAATTTTTGATTTGGCATATCTGAAATCTTTGAAAATCTTTTTTAATTCTCTCAAGCATCCTAGAAAAATTATAGTTGTACAACATCAAAAACAAATAAACTAAATAATGCAAGTTAAAATACAAATCATATATACTTACGTGGGAATAAAAAGTTGATAAAAAATACTAAATTATTAGTTTATTTTCTATTCGAAGTATTCCATATGCAAAAAATCCGTTAAAAAACTTGGCAAGTAATTTTGTGTAATTCCTAAGACATAGTAAAATTATTGGCAAAGCAAATGAAAAGTTTGAAAAAGCTAAAAGTATAATTTTTTGGGAAGAGTTTTTTTGGGAGGAATTTTTCGGGGTTAAATTCAGTCTTCTAAATAGAATAAAATAAAAAAAATTAATTAAATTAAGAATTTGTACGTTTAAAGGAAATTGCAGTACCAACTGTATCCCTGGAAGCCATATGGTTATCTTTATATACAAGGCACCCATGTATACAGTCACTTAGCTGTTTATTTGAAGAGCCTTGTTTAAAGCAGCCTCCACCTACACGCCAAGAATCTTCTTTGGAATATGTACACATCTCGATCTTCTATTCGATTTTATTAGGTTTTAGGATTTTGCATAGTCGAAATATGTCATTCTAGGTATGCGAATTTCAAATCCAAATTTTTTTAAAAGTTTGGTAAAAAACTTCGTACAAAGTTACTTTGTGCAAGTTAGCATAGGGGAGATCACCCTAAAGTGGATAATCATTAATTAAAAGCACAAATATATATGAAATAATTAATTCTAATTTTAATTTATTCACACATATAATGTCATAACTACTAATTAAATTAGTTATTTTACACACATTATTATTTTCAACTAATGATTATCTACAGCAGGTTCATTATCTATTGTATGCTGGTCATCCCTTCATATTAGGAATCATAGATTTCCGTTTAATTCATTAAATTAAAGCTTATTTATATTATAGTCAATTATTTATTCGATTTGAGGGGAATTTTACATTTTTAATAAAAAATAAAAAATTCGAATTCTGTTATGTGAGTTTACTTGTTTTAAAGGTTACTAGACTATTACGTGCGCGCGCAAGCGCGCGCCAACTTTTTGTCTTCATTTATCTCCTTTACTCAATTTTCGAATCACTATTTTTTCGCTCAAATTTCTTGACAAATCAAATTTTTCTGAAATTATATTCTAAAAGAATGTATTCAGTGAATCCATGTAACGTAGAATTTACTATTACTAATTATAATAGTAAATGTCGAGATATAATTTGAAGATTTCAAGTGCACGTTATGTAATTTAATATTTTTTTAAAAATATAATTTTTGTACAATGACATTCGCGGGTACTTTCACAGCCATTTTTCTAAATGTAATCATCAATATACGTTGCTAAATCATTAACAAATTAATACCTATAATTTAAAAAAATCCTATTCTGATCTGATTCTCAGTGCTCAATATAAAAATCATTGAATATGTATTTGCACTGGAATGTTTAAATACATTTTTATAGAAAAAGAAGAGCGTGTCAGAATACATTGCTAAATAATTAAAACATATGTACATGTCATTTTGAAAATTGAATTCGAATCCTTATTTCACGGCCATTTTTGTAAATCTGTGAATCAAGAAACAGCGCTAAATTATTAAATAATTATCATATTATAACGTTTAAATAATTCAGAAAAACAACAGCGTACGACAAAACACCGTTGAATAATTAAAACATATCCACATATAATTTCGAAAATTGAATTAAGTTACATGCCTCTCTTTTTTCGTTGTTATCTCAGCGATATATTAAGTCCCACTTCTCCATGCCTCAGAGAAGTGAATTGAAAAAATTCAAACTCCGATAAATTAAAGCTTGGAATCCGCTCTTTAAAATAAGACCAAGAACATGATTAAATATTTACTTTTTCTCGACTTATAATAAAAAATGTGGAAGCATGTCCAAGATGAAAATCAGTTCGTCGAGCGGCAGTCGAATGTCGAATTTAAATGACAATTCGAGAACCAGTAGATATTTTATCATATTCCTAATCTAATTTTAAAGATGATATTTCCAGCTTTAATTCCTACGGCCTTCCATTTCTTCCATTTCCTTCTCTGAAGCGTGCAAAAAGTGGAATTTGATAATCGAGAATTGGTCACAAATATTTAAAATAATTATATGATTGAGTATGTGAGCTAAACGTCATAATCATGATAGGATAGGTGCAAATGTCATGAAGGTTAGCACAGTTAGTACATCCTTACATGTGAATGCATACGACTTTTTTGAAAAAATATTCTAAACGTAAAAGTAAGTTATAAATGTATAAATAGTAATATTTTTCAAGTGTAAAATGCATTCGCGCAATTATGTTTTATTCTTTTATCGGTTGAAGACCTTTCAGTTTCAAGAAATAAAATCAACTATCCAAAACTTTAAGTTATAGTGACCGATTCTGATCAAATCTATCCGATACTCCAACCTGAAATTTCGGCATATCTTATTTTATTGTAAATATGTACCAACTATGCTAACCTTCCTGACATTTCCACCTATTCTATCATAACCATGACGTCATGCTAGATTACTCACTTGTAATAAAGGTATAGAACATAAATAAACTTTGATTGTGCAGATCATAGCCAATATTAAATGATATAATATTAATGTCAGTAATCAATTCCTGTTACCACACAAAAGATAAATTATAATTCAATAATTATGTGGTTCAATATTGTGAAAAAATCAATTAGCATACAACGTACAAATTAATGAACAAATATTTTCATTGAAACATCCAAATAAATATTACTTTATATTTTTATGAAAATTATAATTAACATTTTAAATTAATTTCAGAAGAAATTAAAACATATTTACATATAATTGTGAGAAAGCTCCCTGGCGGACCGAACGAACGGAGCGGATACGCTACAGCGTATCCTTATAGTATCCACATCGTATCCTCTCCGTATCATGCAAGAAAAACTCATTTAAAAAGGAAGATGAACATTTCACTTTTTGAAATTCGGATTCTACGTGAAATTTTGCGTTAAAAGGTCACGGAGTAATCACAATAGATTTTCTTGCAACATAAAAAACTTAAAAAAAATAATGCTTATCGATAACATGGGCTGAAGGCGACTTCAAACACATCGTCCACGGATAACGCCTATTAACTGCTACTGAACGACGATGCTTTTGAAGTCGCCTTCAGCGCACGTCATCGATAAGTATTATATATTTTTAAAGTTTTTAATGTTACAAGAAAAACTATTGCGATTACTCTGTGACCTTTTAACTCAAAATTTCACGTAGAATCCGAATTTCAACAAGTAAAATGTTAATCTTTCTTTTTTAATGAGTTTTTCTTGCATAATACGGAGAGGATACGATGTGGATACTATAAGGATACGCTGTAGCGTATCCGTTCCGTTCGTTCGGTCCGCCAGGGTAGTAATTGAGATACTCATTCCAAAATATCAGAAACATTTAAAAAAATTATATAGTTGCAACAGAGATATGTTAAATATAAATAAAATTTCATTGCATGAATTATAACCAATATTCAACTACATAACCTTGAAATAAATCATTCATGCTCCTTAATATAGACAAATTATAATTCAATCTTTATGTAATTTAACCCTTCGTTTGGCACATGGGTCCAGCCAGACCTTTCGCAATTCAAAATGGTTTTTTAGTATACTTCTGATTGAGTTAGTGACCTGAAACTCCCTGACTTTTCCTAAAATTTCCTCAGCTATAATTTAAAAAAAGAATTGAAAGGATATATGCCATACAAGGATGATTACAAGGATATTTATTCGAATATACTTCGGTTTGGCACATGTGGCCTGGCCAGACCCCTATATATTTTATGCGGAAACGTATTAAATATGCATAATGCATTTTGAACATTTTAATTCGTTTATTAGTTTCTCTTGGTATTTTTCCATTCAAACTGCCTTCCATATTCTCTTGGCATCTTGCATACATATATGTGAACGTTATAAAGTGAACCCTTACTTCTCCTGCTTCCATTGCCATCACATCACTCACTTCCCATACCCTCACTTTCACTAATTCCCTTCCAACACTGCCCAGCACCTCATTAACCTTTTTTTCACCCCCCCCTTCCCTCACCATTCCCTCATCTATTTTCCCTCTCCTCAACTCCCCTACATTCATTTCCCACGCATCCGATCCACGCACTTTCTCACCCCCTTCACTTCTCTTACTTCTCCCTCCTCTACATCACCACCCCTAAAATTCTTCACATCCCTCACTTCTCTTACTTTCTATCTCCTCACTTTCCTTACTTCTCCCTCTCTCACATCCCAGACATACATTCGCTTTTCCTGCTTCCCAATCCCTCACATCCCACACTTTCAATCCCATCACTTCCCCATCTTCTACTTCCCCTAATTCCACTCCCATACTTCTCCTCCCCTCCCTTTCTTTACTTCTCCCTCATCTCCTTTCCCTCTTCTCAATTCATCTAGTTCCATTCACTTCTCTTACTTGTCCCTCCTCTACATCCCAACCCCAGACATTGTTCACATCCCTCACTTCTCCCACTTTCTACTCCCTCACATTCCTTACATCTCCTTTCTCTAATTCCCCACCCCTCACATCTGTCACTTGCACTTACTTCTCCTACTTCCCAAACCCTCACATCCCACATTTCAAATCACATCGCTTCCCTTATTTCTACATCCTCTACTTCCCCTAAATCCACTGACATACTTCTCCTACTTCTTCTCCCTTCCCTTACTTCTCCCTCATTCACATAAATTCCATTTATAAGAATAACCCTTCGATGGCACACTTCCCGATGCGTAACATAGCTGGCATACTGGGGGCTTTTTGACCCCAAGCGAAAAAGGCTTCTCGCAAAGAGCCAATTCATTATTTTGAGTAGCTGAATTTTTTACACACTCTTGGATAGTTAATTCAAAGAATGCTGTGGGTTATTTAGTTCAAAATTTCTTCTAAATATGAAAAAAAGATTCTAGAAGTTAAAAAATAGAGAAAAATGACATTTTTTAGGAGTTGGAGGAGGTATCTGGCTAAGGCGACAGGGCCGTGTAAGTACCATTTTCAAATGTTGAAGGGACTTGAATTAAGATTGAAAATTCCTGGAGTCTTTTTGACCCCAGTGTGCCATCGAAGGGATAGTACAGATCATAATAAAGCGTAAAAATTAAGCAAAAAAAAAAAGCTTTTCTTCACCTGTGAAATTTGTTTTTCTACATTAAATTTTTTTTAGTTTTACCACAGTAGGTAATTAAATATATGCGAAAGCTGCTAGGAGTAAGAAAAAACCAAAAATATATACCTGCATGCTATATAAATGCATTTCAATACACCTCCGAAAACGCAGTATTTCCATACATTTGTATGGAAATATACAGGGGTCTGGCCAGACCACATGTGCCAAACCGAAGGTTATCGGAACATGTGCCAAACGGAGGGTTAATATTGTAAAAACACTAATCAGCTAATAATTAATTAATCATTTTCCAACATGAAAAACTATAATAATTATTCCCATTGAAACATTTAAATAATGTTTATTTTATATTTTTCAAAAAATTTATTTTTTTATATTAATTTATGTTAGCTAATATTAAAAAATTAAAATTAAATCTTTAAGTAATTTAATATTGTGCAAAAAATAATCAGATAATAAATAATCAATGAGTTCAGAACATGAAAAGCATTAAATCATTGTTTTCATCGAAACATTCAAATAATGTTAATTTTGTATTTTTCTGAAAATTTCAGTCATCAGTAACCTTTCAAACTAATCCAGAAAAAATGAAAACATGTGTACATATAATTTGGAAAATTGAATTCAGATAATCATATCACATCATCCGAAACATTTAAAAAATTATGCAACTGTAATAGGGGTATTTTAAATATAAATAAAATTTTATTATACCAATTATATGCAATATTCAATTACATAACCTTAAAGTAAATAATCAATTTATGTTACTCAATGGAAAAAAATTTAAATTTAATATGTACAACATTTAATATTGTGAAAAAAATTAATCAGTCAATAATCAATCAGTCAGTTTACAAAATTAAAAGCCCTAAATAATTATTTTCGTTAAAAAACAAATAATTTTCACTTTATATTTTTTTTAATCTTGAAATTTCATTTTTGAAAATTTTAAATATTAATAACCTTTCATACTAATTTTCAGGAAAAAATAAAACTCATGAACATTGTACATATAATTTTGAAAATTGAATTCAGATACTCATTTGACATCATAAATATTATGAAAAAATTACATAATTGTAATATGGATAGGTTTAAAAAATAAACTTTTATTATACTCTAATTATATCTAATATTCAATCACATCACCTTAAAGTAAATAATTAATTTATGTTACTTGATAGAGAAAAATTGAAATTAAATATTTATGTTATTTAATTTTATAACAAAGTTAATTAGCCAATAAGTAATTAATCCTTTCATAACACAAAAAGCGTTGAAGAATTATATTAATTGAATCATTCAAATAATTTTTACTTCATATTTTTCTGAAAATTTGAATGATTAATATCCCTTTAAACTATTTTAGAGCAAATTAAAATATATGTGCACATAATTTCGAAATCAAAATTCAGATACTCATTTCACGACATCGCAAAATTAAAAATATATATATAATTGGAATAGAGGTATTTTAAACATTAACAAACTTCTATTATACAAATTATAGTCAATAGTCAATTAAATAACCTTGAAGTAAATAATCAGTTTATGTTACCTAATCAAAAGTAATTAAAATTCAATCATCATGTAATTTAAAATAATTGAAAAAAATAATCAGCTAATAATTAATTAATCTGTTTATAACATAAAAAACATTCAACTATAATTTTCATTCAATCATTGGAATAATTTTTATTCTACATTAGAAAAAAATTCACTATCATTTCTGAAAATTAAACATATTAGTAAACTTCCATACTAATTTCAGAAAGAATAAAAACATATTCCAATATAATTTTGAAAATTGAATGCAGACACTCGTTTCACAACATCAGAATCATTTAAAAAATAATGTAATTAGTGGTATTTCGAATTTAACTAAACTTTTATTATGCAAATTATATCCAGTATTCAATTACATGACCTGAAAGTAAATGATCAATTTATGTTTCTGAATTTAAAACAATTCAAATTTAATCTTTATGTAATTCAATATTGTGGTAAAAATTAATCAACTAATAATTAATTAAACAATTCACAACATGAAAACCTTCAAGCAATTATTTTCATCGAAATAATCAAATTATTTTTACATTATATATATTTTTTAATTTTAACTTTCATTTCTGAATATTTTGATTTATTAATAAGCTTTTGGAAAAATTCCAGAAAATTAAAGTTCTAATAGAATGAATAATTAATCAATCATTTAAAAACATAAAAAGCATTACACAATATTTTCATTTAAATATTCAATTAATTTTGAATTCATATTTTTTTAATTTTTAATTTCATCACTTAAAATTGAAATTATTAATAACCTTTTATACAAATTTTATGAAAAATCAAAATACATGTACATATAATTTTGAGAATTAAATTCAGACAATCATTTCAGACCATCGCAAACATTTAAAAAAATTATATAATTATAATGAAAGCATTCAAAAAAACTTTTATCACAAAAATTATAGTCAATATTCAATTACATAACCTTGCAGTGAATAATCAATTTATGTTATCTGATTAAAATTAATTAAAATTCAATATTTATGTAATTCAATATTGTGAAAAACATTAATCAGCTTATAATTAATTAATCAGTTTATAACATGGAAAGTATCAAATAATTATTTTTATTTAAACATTAAAATAATTGTTACTTCATATTGTTATGAAAATTGGAATTAATTTAATAATTATTGTTGTTCAAATGAATATAACCGTGAGGTGTACTTTAAATTTTAAAGATTTGCCTAGATACGAAAGCATATGTACATATAATTTTAAAAACTGAATTCCGGTACTCATTTCGCAATCTCAGAAACAATTGGACATTTATGTAACTGGAATAGGGCTATTTTCATAATCTAAAAGTAAATAATCAATTTATGTTACTTAATTATAGAATATTAAATTTCAATCTTTATGTAATTTGATATTATGAACAAAAGTAATCAGCTAATTCTTAATTAATTAGTTCACAACATAAAAGTATGATAAAATTATTTTCATTGAA